>JAJEKV010000016.1:19522903-19771062 GCA_021234155.1 Isoetes taiwanensis | reverse complement strand
CGCAAATCAGGATAGGAGCCATCCCTTTATGTAAAGGTTAATCAAACGTAAGATTACGTACCTACATAGTCTTCAAACAGATAGACAAAGATGGGATATGTATGCAATGAGATAAATCGCTACATTAGGTCATACTTGAATCGGGTACAAAACTTTGAAGGAAGGTAGTATCAAGCAAATACATACTTAAAGTGTGGGCCTATAAATTATATATATTTATATATTTATATATAGCACCTACCTCGCACAAGTGAGCCAGGGTCCCACGCCCATGAAAAGCCTTTTGTTAGGGGTAGAGTGAGGGTACCTAGCATGCATGCTAGGACCCCACTCTTCCCCAAGTAAAATAGAACAAGTAGAGGGTGTGAAAAAATCACAAATACCCTTTTATTAAATAGGAGAGGCACGATCTTAGTGTTGTAGCAGAGTCAGAAAATCTTAAGTTTAGGACTCAGATGACATTCCTATTAACAAGACGTCAAAACCATTGTGTATAAACAGTCCATGTGGATAATGTCTAAATCTTCAACAAGACCTTTTAATTATTGTGTATATAAAAGATAAAAGTATAACTTGTGAGCAATAATCCTCATAGCCTCGAAAATATTATCGATAACTATCTCCATAATAAACTTTCATTAAAGGGAAGTTTATTTATATTTGCGGTGTATTTGGTGATGTAAATTTGGATCACATTCAAGATTAGCTCATGTTATGGAAATTAAAGCTAATCCGCTTATCCAAATTCTAATACCAATAAACTGTTTAGTCTCTATTCTGATTTCTAAGTATTTCAGATTGTGATTCCAATAGATGCATTCTTATCGTAAGAAAAAGTGGAAGGGTCTTGGTCAGCTTAATAAGCAACAAGTCATCCATATAACGGAAATTAACTTTTAAATCTTTCTATCTCTATATTTCTCCCAGCCAAGGGCTTAAGATGAATTCTTCTTCGAACCAGGCTAAATAAAGATTACACTAATTGGTGAGTGGTGAGAAACCCAGTATTGAATACTCCCGAATCCTTGTCGTCTCCATGTGGTTTCATATTACAAAGCCGTTAGCTACTTGTTAATATTCATTTCACAAAGTTTGACAATTCAACTCAAACCAATACCGTTGTTTAGCTTTAGGTCCATTTGAACCTCCCCGAAACATTCCTTTATCACAAATGTAGCCCTTTTGTACCACATTTTAGTCTTAAGGTTCCCGGCCTTCTGAATTTGAACGCCTCTAACAATACTTGTATAATGCAAAGATATGCCGCCTTCCCTTCAAGTGGATTGATTCAGAGATTTAGTAGTCGTCGCCGATAAAGACACTAGAAATTTGGTTTGGTAAATTGAGGTCAATGGATACCAATCAATCATCCAATTAATGGAAAACCCTTTAAAGGTAATACATTAATATCCTTGGTCCGGGTCACCGAGAGATACTAGGCCAATGTCACTGGCTAATTTAAGGCCTTTTGTGATTAAACTGCAATTTCCTGTGGAACACCGTGTTATGGGTATTGAAGTAATCCAAGGAAATCTTTTAAGGTGTTCTTTATGAGCTTTATAAATTCCAAGGTGTATGGAAGTGGTGGTAGCTCACCGGTAAATAAATTCCATTTCGAAGATATAAGATGCCCGCCGATCAAATCCATCTCAGAATCAGCCATGATTTTGTCAAGAGATAAAATCATGACCTGTCACTTTTCTAACGCTAAAATTTAAACAATCTAGTGGCATATAAAGCCTAAGCTTATTAGTAGCTCCATCGATGCCCGAAATATAGGTTCTTCTAACCCATATTAATTTCGTTGAGCTTCCATATCGCCTTGCAAGATGGTCTCGATTCGCCCTTCAGCACGTTGAGGTATGTCATTATTATTGTCAAAGTCAAGTCACTGAAGTCTCTATCACCGTGAAGGTTCTCAGGCTCACTATTTTCAATTTGAACTGCTCATCCTTAAAAAGTATGCGGGGTGGACTATCAATGGCCAGTACTCATGCACTCATTAATGTCCATCTTCCTCGCGGCGAAATATGATTCATACCCATCGTAAAATAGAGTTTTGGATTTTTATTGGGCTTATACTGCTGTAACTGCTGGTCATCAAAACGTGTTTGTACTCCATCAATATAATCCATCAAAGCCCACCGGAGTAAGTGGACAAATAGGGTTCAGCGCCATCAAAAAGTGTTGAAAGGTTGAGCAGACAAGGGGTTGTATACCTTTCCATGTATTTCCATCCAAAATAAAAGCAGGAGCCCTGAATCCCTTCTTCACCAAAATGTCTTCATGGATAATTGGAGATCTTTATTCGATGGAACCACCGTAATCTGGAAAATATGGGCAGTAACATGATGTGCTTTGCTTTTCTTTTCGTTAATAAAGCAGTAAATAAGAATCCCCGCCATTAGTATCGAACTCAAGTTTTCAGTCGTGTTATCCTCCATTTCCCGAATAGCCATATTATAGAATACTATTATACTCTAAGAGATAATACATTCTATCTTTACTATAATAGAATTTTAAAAGAGTAAAGGCATAATAGAGGACACATGCACGGACAATGGATAGAGAATTGTAACAATGTGAATGATTGTGCCGAGAGACGCGTGTACAGCAGCAATCGTCCGTGTGATAGAGTTTAATCATGAGTTCATAATCTAAACGTGATCCTTTTAGGCAAAAAGGTTGTGGTCTTATATTCTAAGATCTGGTAGCTGGATTAGATACACAAATACTAATAATTGCTCATAGATCCCAATAATAAAAAGCTGTATTTGGCAATAATAACCTAAATAGCAAAGTGACAAGCACTGAATTTAGATGTTTAGATAGTCTAAAAAAAGTCTTAATATCATAAAACATTTTAGAAAAAGAAAAAGAAAAACTAACCTCGTTCATGTTTCCGCCGATCAATTGTCTTCGATCCGCTTCCTAAATACTCTAGAGGAAGGTTTTTGGTGATGCAGATTCCCTCAAGCCCGCCTCCTCGTGACTTGTTACCTCAACAGAAGAACTAGAGGTGCGGTGTTCGGTAGAGTCCCCGCTGCTACGTAATCGGGAGATGTCACGATTCCTCTGTGGTCTTAGTAAATACTCGGAAAATCGCCCACTCGAAGAGGGATGAAAAGCCAGAGCATCGCCATAATAGTTATCCTTTTTCCTCCCTTTGTTACCGTTTTTCTTAGGGCCGAGGATTCGGCCCCTGATCTTATATTCGGTGGGACGGTAAGCATCATGTCCGCAATCGGGCATTTCAGATCATCAGTTTAACCCCTGACATCTCGGTCACATTTGGGATCCTTTGGCCAAATCAATAGCCATATTAGAAAATGAGGTGCTTTAAAAACCTCATATATGCCATCATCCGAGCAATAACGGCTTTCTTCTGCTATTGGTTACTAAAATAACTGAGCACAAAGGCATTGGCATCCCTTGCATACCATATCCGGGAAAACCTTGTCATGCTTGTTAAGCAGAACCGCATCATTGATCGTAATCCGTAATGTTATCACCACAACCTTCACTTAATAGGTGGTATACTACATGCACATTTATTTACACGAGCAAATGACCTCCCAGATTTTTTCTCGGGTTATGAAATCCTCCTTCAGATTGATTTCATGGCCATGTGATTCTTCTCAAGTTACAAAGATGTACTATCATACGGGCAACTTTTGTTACCATTTGAGTGATGAAGGAACACCGATTTTTCCATATTGTGCCCACCTTTATCTATTATTTTTAGTACCTTTCCATCAAGTTATCATTGATGTCCCATGAAGAATTCCCAGGCCTCAGACATATAGTGCACACAGTTCCCCATGGTGCCGCCTCCGCAGTATCCGGCCGCTATTCTTTCACCGCGCTCCACAACAGCGGGATGGAATCATAGAAATAGCAGGTGTTGTTCGTCGAGTCGTCCTCGCCATCACCATCCATCGTGCTTCGCTTCCGCCATGATGCGTTATTCGTATATCAACATCAACCACCCGTAGGTAAGAACATCGTTGTTATCCGTGGTTATTGCTTTCAAGGCCGAGGGTCACCAAGCCGGAACAAATCAGTTTTCCAACAACCTCGCACATGTTTTTCAACACTTTTTCTTAGCAGTGGTTTTTAACAGCCTTTGCTTGGGATATCTCTTTTTCCGGCCGACCACAAGATATGCTTGTCTTGAAACGGGCCATAGCCCTCAAACACCCTCTAATTCCACTTCCAGCATTTGTTCGGTACATACCGTATTAATATCTTTATAATGATCTTCAATCAGCCATATAACGTAAGGGCCTACTTTTCATCTTGAGTGCTAAAACACCAAGCCATTCTAATCGGAATCCAAGGTAAGCAACAAGCAGAGCAGTCCATAACTGCTAGATTCATTTCCGCCTCTATAATTTTCTTGTGCATGCCTGCTGCTGAGGCAACAAAGCATGGTTTGAACTGCCTGCTGGGGAACTGCAGCCATCAGCTGGATGTTCCAGCCTCCCAAGTTCGGTCGCTGTGCCCTGCTCTACTGTGCTCCCTCTGGCCCCCTGTGAGCTGGCTGCAGCATGGCAATATTACCATGTATTAGATGCATAAGGTAGAATGTAAATCAACATAACCACAAGTCTTTGGCCCGGCCCCGCTTAGTACAATCAAACCAAAGAATGTAGAGAATTGCGATTAAACGGAAATCAGTTCTTGGAAATTAGAAGTAAAAAGGCAAAAAGTGAGTATTCAAAGTGTTAGGTCATGTGAGTTCACAGCACCACGAGGATAAGGGTATCAAGTCCCAGAACTTGAGTTAACGGAAGTTTCAAAGATATACAACATCTTTATGCTAGGTCTCATCTAGTTAAAGAACTTAATACTACTAATTTCATCACTTGACCGAAGTGAGAGAGAGAGTCCGGCCCGGCACTACCCCTGTGCCCCGTTCTCAAGGAGTCAAAATGACAAAGTGAGTAGAGAAACCTTAGTCTATAGATACAGATGAGGTAGGAATAAATTCATTTCTTTGCTTATGGGGTGCTGCGATTGAAGGAAGCAGAGTATCCCCATTTGGCACCTTTAACTTATCCAAGTGTATAAAAGGGAAGAAAGAAAAGATCGAGCAATGAACTTTTTCCTATTGTTCGATCCTCTAGTGTTTTGAACTTGTAGCGATTTCTCTTGTATTCGGTAGGGGCCCCTCCCCAAGTACTTTTGATGCCATGAGTTGATATACTCAAGAAACAAGTAGTCTCCTAGACCCTTTTGTTATTAGAGCCTGGTTTCAATAAAGAATGCACATTCTTACCTTTGAGATGGTATTTAAAAGCCTGAGACATAAAGAGAGAGATAAAAGAGCCCTTAATTCCATGCAAGACGCCTTGAGATCCTGCATACCTGAGGATATAGGTGAAGGAAACATAAAAATCATAAGCCGATAGTGAACATAAAAGACTTGTAGTACTATCATGACATAGTAATTCCTAAGCAAGTCTTCAAAAATCGCTGGAATTTAGATTATTTTATAGATATGGCATTATTAGCTTTATGGACATCACCCATATAAATATGGAAGTTTGGGCAAAAGCTTTTGGATTATTCTAATGGTGTAGACTCAGCATTTAAATCACCTATTTATGAAATGTATCTTGGACTGACAACTGCGGCTTGAGTATGATTACAAAATGGTTCACTATATTAATACTATACCATAGTGCATGGTGCATGAAAATTATGGCTAATACAAGTTCGGCCCCAAGGGAAATCAATATAAAATTCTAATATATGCTGAACTCAAAGATAAGATAAAGTGATGAAAATAACTTAATATGCTGTGGAGTCAAAGAGATTATTTTAGCTATCTTCGATATGCGTAAATGTATTCAAAACCATCACTTGTAATCTTATGAACAGACTCCGTATTGTAAAAACCGCTTCAGCTTGAATTCAAACTATTTTACTATGGACAGACATAAATATATAGTGTTCAAAAACTATGGGTCAAAATGGTCCATATTCCTAAAGATCGTTAAAGCTCTTATCATATGCTTTAGATCTCAAATACAAACAGAGTGGTAGAACAAAACATCATGTAGCTGTTCTATAGCAAGTGCACATTAAATGATAAAAGTGGGGGAAGTTTATAGTTTCATCCCGGTGATAAATGTAACATGATCTTCACCCGAAAGGTCGCTAATCCCTATTTGAAGTAGTTCGCGCCCAAGTGGTCTTATAGTAAACACATCCATCACAGTATACATGAAAAATAAAGGGAGGGTCTCTGGCCGCACCCGGTGAAACCGCATATAAGCATTAGCAACGGCGGTACGATGAGAGGGTCGCTGCAAGCAAGGAGATAGAGCCTCGCTTTTTATCCTCGCCTTTTGATTCATGAATGGATGTAGAAATAGAAGTAATATTATGAAACTGCATGCATGCATAAATGATATTTCAGATTTCATGTCTAAACTTGCAAGAAGTAGAGTCGTATCAGTGCAACTTTCTTAGCCACAAAATCAGCCGAGTCAGAAGTTTCAAAGATCGTGACTAAAGATCCGCGCAAGGCCCGGGCTGAGAGATACTATCCAGAAGCACAAGACAAGACATTAGTAGAAATGATAACAGAACTCCCGTGTGGTCTTCAGCATATCCGAGTCCCATTTCGCTGAAGTGGACCTCGGGATTATTGTAGATGATGATCATCCGGGTCATATAGTTTGCATTCGCCTCGCCAAACACCTTTTAATGATATCGCAGACAGTATTCTTACTGGTGGAAGTAAATCGGCCCGGGAACGCCTAAGATCTTTTCTTGGTGTGCCTTATTTTGGCTCTGTGTGGCCTTCCGTGGATTTAAGTGTTTTCATCCCACCTATATTTGTGGATAGCCGAATAGAGATGAGTGAGCGAAGAAGGACTAGGAAATGAAGGTTTAGGATACGTAAAAAATGAGACTATTACCCAGAAAAGGCACTCATTAATGCCGTAATTCCTCCTGCTTTATTCTTAAATGTAAGTAGATGAGTTTCAAATATACCTTTGAAAATATGCAAGCAATTAATCTTGGCTCAAACAAGATCAAGTGCCTTTTACCCAATTCATTAGGCAAAACTATATGATGGTTCAAACCCTAAAACCATTGAATATGAAATATAGATTTAATATCATCAATCAAACTTTAGTTAAAATTATCGACGAGCCCTTGATATATTATGAACCCATGGATTTGTCAACACCCATGGTATCATATTTTCTCCCATGCCTTTGTACCATAGGTAAGGAAAGCAATCTAAAATTTTAAAACCAGATAACCCCCTATATACTAGTGATGTGTCGACGAAAATCAGAATAAACCCATGGTGTATTTGTCTTACTATTCTATAGGTCCATTCCATAAACAAGACAATCAAGAGTGTATTAGGATAGATCCCGTAGGGTCCACCATCTTGGTTTAAACGTGGAAATGAGGATTTACCATGTTTTGCTTTCTGGCTAATGTTAATGGTGTATCAAAGACCATTAAGATAATTGTTAAAATTAATAAGTATACGAACTGTGATAGGAGCCATCTTTATGTAAAGGTTAACTAAATCAAGATACGACTTCATATGTAGTTCAAATGATAGACAAAGATGGATATGCATGCAACAGATAAACCGCCATACTAGGGGTTGTTACTTATGAAACTGGTCAAACTTTTTACAAAGGTAGTATCAAGCAACATACTTTAAAGTAAAAAAAGCGCCGCCCAACTGATATATATTTATATATTTATATGTATATATAGCACCTACCTCCTGCCGCAGGGAGCTAGGGTCCTATCAGTCATGAAAAGCCTTTTAATGCTAGGTAGAGTAGGGTACCTAGCATGCATGCTAGGACCCCACTCTTCCTGTAAGTAAAAATAGAACAAGTAGAGGGCATGAAAAATCACAAATACCTGTACAATAGGAGAGGTATCAGATCCTTAGTGTTGTAGCAGAGTCCGGGAAAATCTTGTTTTAGGACTCGTATGGTATATTCCGATAATAGCACGCCTCACTAAAACCATTTGTGTATAAACAGGTCCATGATAATGTTCAAATCTTCACCGACCTTTAACACTATTGTGTACATAAAGATGTGGCATAACTTCAGAGCAAATAACTTCATAGCCCGAAAATATGGTCGCATAATTATCTCCGCTATAATAAACTTTCTTACTTAGAAAGGGAAGTTTATTTCTTTGTCATATTTGTAGTGTACGTATGCATCCCTGCACCGCCATTCAAGATTTGTATTCTCATGTTAAGGAAATTAGCAGCCAGGCCAATCCGTTTATCCAGCCCAATACCAACAAACTGTTCAGTCTCATTCTTGATTTCTAAGTATTTCAGATTGTAGATTCCAATAGATGCATTCTTATCAAGGAAAAGGGAAGGGTTCCTAAGGCCATTAAGCAACAAGTCATCCATATAACTGAATGAACTTTTAAATCTTTCTATATCTCTATATCTCCACCTTTTGCCGGGGCCTAAGATGAATTCTTCTTCGAACCAAAGTTAAATAAAGATTACACCAATTGGGTGAGCAGGAGAAACCCATTTGAATATTCTCGAACTTTGTTCCATGTGGTTTCATTACATAAAGCGTTAGCTACTTAAAAAAGCTATATATTCATTTCACAAAGTTTGACAATTCAACTCAAACCAACAACTGTTGTTTAGCTTTTGTGTCCCATTTAACCCCTAAAACATTCCTTATCACGCAAATGTGTATTTTTTGTACCACATTTTAGTCTTATGTTCCGCCTTCTGGAATTTGAACGCCTAACAATAATTTTTGTATAATGCAAAGATATGCCGTTTTCCTTCATGGGATTGATCTTTAGCATTTAGTAATGTCACGATAAAAGACACTAGAAATTTTGTTTGGTAAATTGAGAGCCACTTGATACACTAATCAATCATCCAATTTGGGCTGGAAACCTTTAGCGTAATACATTAATATCCTTGGTCCGTCACCGAGATACTAGGCCAAATGTCAATAATACACTTAAGGCCTCAGGTGATTAAATGCACTTCGCGGAACACCGTGTTATGGGCATTAGTAATCCAACTAAGGTGTTCTTATGAGCTTTATAAATTCCAAGGTGTATATGGAAGTGGTGGTGTAGCTCATCGGTAAACAATCCCATTTCAAGATATAAGACAGCTCACATTGATCAAACCATCTCAGAACCGGCATGATTTTGTCATCAAGAGATAAAATCATGACCTGCTCAGCCTTTCTAACGCTTAAATTTTGCCTAATCTTAGGGCATATAAAGTCATGCTATTAGTAGCCTTATCGATGCCCGAAATATAGGTTCTTCTTAACCCATATTAATTCTCGTTGAGCTTCCATATCGCCTTGCAAGATGTAATGTCCGGATCTTTGCCTTTCCATACCGTTGAGGTATGTTGTCATTATTGTCAAAGCTGCTTTCTTAATGAAGTCTCTATCACCGTAAGGTTCTCGTGGCTCAATATTTTCAATTTGAATCACTCATCCTTAAAAAGGCGGTAGATCTATCAATAGTACTATGCACTCATTAATGTCCATCTTCGTATGTAAATATGATTCATACCCATCAAATAGATTTCAAGATTTTTATTACGATAAATGTTGCAATCAAAGGGTCAAAACGTGTTTGTACTGGATCAATATAACGAATAAAGCTCTACCGGCATGGATGCTAGGTTCACGTTTATCAACAAAAGTGTTGAAAGGTTTATAGACAAGGCTAGACAATTTTTCCATGTATTTCCATCCGAAAATAGTGGTGTTAAGAGCCTCAATCCCTTCTTCACCAAAATGTTCATGGATAATTGGAGACAGGAGATCTTTTATTCTGATGGAATCCATCAATCTGGAAAAATATACAAGGTGCAATATGATGTTTTGCTTTTTTTCTTTTCTAAGACAAAGAGAAATAAGAATCCTGCCATTAGTATCAACTTCAAGTTTTCTGGTCGTGTTATCCTCCATTTCCTGAACAGTTTGGCATTATGAATACTATTATACTCTAAGAGATAATACATTCTATCTTTACTATAATAGAATTTTAAAAGAGTAAAGGCATAATAGAGGACACATGCACGGACAATGGATAGAGAATTGTAACAATGTGAATGATTGTGCCGAGACGCTGCGGTACAAAAGAAGAATCGGCCCATGTGATAGAGTTTAATCATGAGTTCATAATCTAAACGTGATCCTTTTAGGCAAAAAGGTTGTGGTCTTATATTCTAAGATCTGGTAGCTGGATTAGATACACAAATACCTAATATCCGTTCAGATCTGAATAAAAAAGCTTTTCGTAAGCTTGGTACAATAAACCCAAAAATAGCAAAGTGACAAGCACTGAATTTAGATGTTTAGATAGCTTCCAAAAAGTTCTGAGATTAGCAAAAACATTTTAGGGAAAAGAAAGAAACTAACTCGTCATGTTTCCGCCGACCAATTCATGGATCTCGCTTAAATATCAGAGTAGTTTTTATGACAAGATTCCTAAGCCTCGCCTGCAGACTTGTTACCTCAAGAACTGAGGTGCTCCATAGGAGGTCTCGTCATACAGAACTGAGATTATCGTCTCAGTGGTCTTAGGCAAAATACTCGTGGAAAAGCAATCATGACTTTTGGCCGAGGATGTGCGCCGTGCGATAACCGCACTTAAAATAGTTATCCTTTCCTCCCTTTGTTGCTACCTGGGTTTTCTTAGCCGTGATTCGCCCCGATTCTATATTCTAGTGGGACAAGCACGCGTCCGCAATCAAGATTTTGTGTGACTGGCTGGCTTTCAACTTGACATTCACCAAGAATTTGGGGATCCTTGCCAACCATTATACAGTTCAGTGCTTCAAAACCCCACATATGCGATCTCGAAAGCAATAACGGCTTTTCTTCGCTATTGGTTTAATAAATTCAACCGAGCAATGCTAATAAAGGCATTTGCATATACCATCCGGGAAAACCTTTGTCAAGGTTGTTAAGCGTGAACCGTAATCATTTGATCGAATCCGTAATGTTACCACCACAACCTTCACTAATAGGTGGCATATCACATGCACATTTAATATACGAGCAAATGACCTCCAGCATTTTCCTCAATATGAAATCCTCCTTCGATTGACGCCCATGGCCATGTGATTCTTCCGGGTTACAAAGATGTAACCATGGGGCATGGGCAACTTTGTTAAACATTTGAGTGATGAAGGGAACATCGATTTTTTCTTCTCCATATTGTACCACCTTTATCTATTATTTTTGTATTCTTTTTCCATCAAGTTATCATTGATGTCTGGCTATGAATTTCCTGTGCCCGACAGATATAGGGTGCACAGTGTCCCTATGGTGCCGCTCTTCCAGAGTACCGGGTCATATTCTTCACCAAGTGCTCCACAACATGTGATGGAATCATAGGAAATAAGCAAAAGTTGTTCGTCGAGTCCGGGTCTCCTCGGTTAATGCACCATCCACTGCTTTCGCTCTCCTCCGCGTGATGCTGTTACCAGTGGCATCAACATCAACCACCGAGGGTATAGTATCATCGCGATCAGGCGGCTGCTTTCAAGGCCGAGGGTCATCGCCGTCAAACTGCTCACCAACTCACGGCGTTTTTTCTACCACTTTTTCTTTAGCGTGTGGTTTTCTTAATGCCTGTTGACATTCTTTTTTCTGGCCGAATTCCACGCGATATGCTTGTCTTTAAACGCTGCAGAGGCTCCTGGCAACAGACCGCCGTAATCACTTCAAAGATTTGTCTTCGCGCATAAAATAAGGTTGGTCATCTTTATGAGCACGTATTCTTCAATCGCTTGATATAATCGAAGGCTCATTATCTGGAAAAGTAAACACCAAGCCATCTAACGAATCCAAAGTGGCAACAGAAAGATATAGTCTATAATCTGTTAGATTCATTTCCAGTTCTATAATTTTCTTGTGCATGCCTTCGTTGTTGAGGCAACAAAGCATGGTTTGGACCGCCCTGTTGGGAATCTGGCAGTTTAATGAAGGATAACCCAGCTTCCTAAGTTCTGGAGCCCACAAAATTTCGGTTTCATTGTGCTCCTCTGTCCCTGTAGGCTGCAGCACAGTGGTAATATTACCATGTATTAGATGTATAAGGTAGAATAAATCAGTACAATTGTACAAGTCTTATTCAGCTCCCAGTTTAGTACAATCAAAACCAGTAATGTAGACTACAGATTAAACGTGAAATCAGTTCTTGAAATTAGAAGTAAAAGTAAAAGTGAGTATTCAAAGTGTTAGTCATGTGAGTTCATAGGCAGACTCACGAGGATAAGGGTATCAAGTCCTAGAACTTGTTAACGGAAGTTTCAGCATATATACACTATCTTTATGCTAGGGTCTCATCTAGCTAAAGAACTTACTACTACTAACTTGGTCACTTGACCGAAGTTAGAGAGAGTCCGTCCTGGCACTACCCAGGCCCTTGTTCTCATGAGTCAAATGTGGACAGTGAGTAGAGAAATTTAGTCTATAGATATGATGAGGTAGGAATAAAATCATTTTCATATGGGGTTATGACCATAAGCAGATATCCCCATTTGGAACTCAGAACTTATCCAAGTGTATAAAGGAAGAAAGAAAGACTGATAATGAACTCTTTTTCCTATTGTTCAGATCCTCTAGTGTTTTGAACTTGTAGTTGATTTCTCTTGTATTCGAGAAATTCTCCCAAGTACTTTTGATGCCTCGAGTTGTATACTCAAGAAACAAGTATGTCTCCTAGACCCTTTGTTATTAGAGCCTGGTTTCAATAAAGAATGTACATTCTTACCTTTGAGATGGCATATTTGAAAGCCTGTACAGTAGAGATAAGACAGTTCCTTAATCTCCATGCAAGACGCTTGAGATCCTGGCATACTCTAGGATATAGGTGAAGGAAACATAAAAATCATAAGCCAGATAAAGAACATAAAAGACTTGTGTACTATCATGACATAGTAAATTCAAGTCTTTCAAAAAATCACTGGTTGAAATTTAGATTATTTTATAGGATATGGCATTATTAGCTTTATGACATCACCCATAAATATGGAAGTTTAAAAGTTTTTTTTGGATTATTCCACTATGTAGATCAGCATTTAAAATCCTTCACTTGTATTTATGAACAGATTTGACTGATAACCTGCTTTGAGGCATGATTACAAAATGGTTCACTATATTAATACTATACCATAGTATGGTGCATGAAAATTATGGCCAATATGTTCTATTCCAAGGGAACTGATTGAGGCCTCTAACATATGCTTTAGAACTCAGCATAAGATAAAGCAGATGAAAATAACCACGAATATGTGAGTCAAAGAGATTATTTTCTTGAAATATTCTATTATGCAGAAATGTATTCAAAAACCATCACTTGTAATCTATGAACAGACCCGTATTGTAAACCTGTTTCAAAGCTTGAATTCAAACTATTTCATTATATTATATCTTATATTATAATGTTATGCTGTAATTCCTGATTTGGATCCAGCCCTAATCTGGATGGCTACGATTGTGCTTTGCCATCTACTTTCAGATCGGACGGTCCGGAACCTGCCTTAGGGAAACGTGCCACAGAAAAAATACAAGAACAAAAGAAAAAAGTTTCGTTAGGGTTTAGGTCGGAGCTATACATCGGCGATGGCGGCAGAGATAACAACTTTAAGTAGAAGGAAACATGTGTGGGGCAGAATCGAAGGTGGATGTATGGGGAGGCAATTCCCTGATCGAGACGAGCAGCTGGATGCAGCAACTGCTTCGATTACCCAGGTTAGTTCCGGGACCCTGCAAGCATCCCTTGCAATTCTCACTGCAAACTCTGCAGTAAGTTATAACAAAACCCAGATTCTGATTATACCCGTTGGAGTTCCCTTGCTTAGATGGTCCAGATGACTTGCAGCACCTGGGCTTCTCCAAATCGGCCTCCTAGAGTCCTGAAGAACAAGTCCCAGATCATTTGGAGCTAATTTCGAAAGCTTCCAATTCGTCGTCCATGAACGCTGCCATCTCCAGCAACTGCTATTTAACTAATTCCAGACCATTCTTATAGTCTTAGGACAGTCCGTAGCTCTGGAATATCATCACAGAGTTATAGAAAATGTATAATGCAAGAAAGCCCTCAAAGCCTGACATGGCTGGGAGCATCAGAAAGCAGCTTTACATTTGATCATGTTGCATGTAGAACTATTCAACAGGAAATACCATGCTTGATCCCAATTTGTTGTTTGCCTCTTCAACCAGTTGAAAGAAGATGCAAGGAAAGGGGTCTATTTGGAAGACCTACTGGAGGGGGAAGTTGGATGTCTTCAGGGCGTTCTTCAGTTATTGCTGATGGTAAGAATTTCCTTTATTCCCATACATTCTCAGACCATTAATCATTCTTCTTCTTGCAAAATAGGGTGCAGGTTGGATAGGTGTTTTATTGCATATGAACGAGGCTACACATACTGCTATAGCTACACACATAATGAAGCGAGCAATCCTTATGTCAGAGCAGAAGACAGAAGGAATTATCTAAAATTATTTGAGGGTCTGAATGAGATAATGGACAAAGACGTGCTGAAACATATACAATCTGCTAATTGTTCGTATTCAATGCTGCATAATTTGATGTAGTTGCTAGCAAGCTTGGCAACGGTTCATGGCCTGCTGCGGAAGTACTATATGCAGATCTGGTAAATATACACATGCAGTGCAGTATATGCTCCTTTTTCATCCATCTGCTGCAACTCAAGTGGTTTGTCACTTTATGCAGATTTAAATGGTCCATGGCTTTTCAAATTTGGTCTCATTGCCTGGCGAAATGTTTCAGCCTTTATCCAATGGTCGCAGGCCTTCCTAGCAATCTACAAGACTGCTTTAGCACATTTTCATCTTGCACCTATAGATCTACACCCAGAGCAAACTTTTAATGCTTTGGTAAGCCACTGCTTCTATCCTACACTTTTGATTGTCTATATTCTAATTCCTTTTTATGCAGCTTGCATATATATCTGAAGTGAGATCATGGATTAATGTCAGCACAATGTCAGCACAGGATATCCAGAAATGCATGGCTCACGCAAAAAGCAACTGCCACAGAACTGGACAGAATGATCAGGCATTTTTCCTGCTTTGGGGTTTTCACAGAGGTGGCTATGCAGAAGGATGGCAGAAAATAGAGATTCTATGCCTCAATTTCATTTCCAAATACCTGCTAAATGACACCGCTGGTGCTTCCCTTGCACCCCTGCTACTGTTCCGTCATGATCCCGAATACTCCCTTCCGATGCATTACCTTCAGGAATTTGTTATTGGAAACAACTCATTCCAACGAGCCCATGGTGGAACATGTTGACAATTCCTTGAAAAGTATCCTTCCGTTAATCGCCTCTTCATGTCTGCCATGTCCAGCATATCTCATTTATACATAAAATCTATCGAGCCATTTGTTGTTCCAGAAGATGTGAAGAGGTATAGTTAACTGTTTTATTATTTGAACATTCAAGTTCGTATCATACTCTTTTTATCCGGACTAACCATTTAATGTTCATTGCAGCCACCGAGTAAGCATACTCAGACCAGTGCAGCACTGGAATGAAAAAGGAATGCCAAGTTTGAAAGATATGCTAAAAAATACCTCTGGATCGTTCCAGATGGCTGGGAAAAGGCTTTGCCAGGATGTAAACTAACTGTGAATGCTGACATATCTCATCTTAAGTGTTTAGATTTTCTTCAGCAATTTCGAGCACTTACAGACATATACATCAAAGATACTAGGTGATGCTACACGTAACACAAGTCGGCCTGAATTGCCTTGCAAACGTTTACCGGTTTTCCTGGTCAAACATGACACTCCTGAAAGTTTCCAGACACTCCTGAAAGTTTCCAGAAGAAAAACCCGAAGAAAAATCCAAGAGAACGTAATTTGCATTTTGGAGTTTGAGAACATGCTGGGTGATATTGCTAATGGTCTTGCGCCTCACAGTGGTCTAATTCCATATGTGGTGCAATGTGCATCTCAGTCCCTTATATGGTTTTCTAAAATTCTATAAAATAAAATAGGAGATTGTTGAATAGGACCACAAGAAGAATTGCGCCACACCTCTTGAATCATAATTGGAGTCATAATTGAACAAGGACAAAATTGACACATTTCAATTTATGATGAGACCATTAATATTTATAGAAATCCCTATTGTCTCAATCCAGTCATTATGCTAACATAAGTGCACAAGTTCTAAGTCATGTCAACCCTTAATATGTCTCAACCCAGTTGCAATGCTAACACAGGTGTAAAACATAACATTGCAATGCTAACACAAGTGTAAAACATAACATTATGCTGAGTCAATAAGTGGGAGATAAGTGCCGGAGAAAAACGCTGGCCTCTTACAAGATAAAGGACTCAACAATATGGAAGTTCATTGACATGTAGTATAGAGCAAAATGCCAGTTGCAAAATATTGAGGCCGTTAACAAGTCCATCATTAACATGTTTCCAACTTTGCCTAAGTAAACAAGGGTAGAAAAATTCGGACCATAATATCTTTAATGTAAGGTCTATCATTAACATGTTTCCAACTTTGCCTAGGTAAACAAGGGTAGAACAATTTGAACCATAATATCGAAATGTAAGGTGGCGCTACATTTTGCACCTCAATAGTAGCAACACTACAATATTGACATCATTAGTGTTCAACTTCATAACGATCCCACCATATTCACATATCATATTTCAACATTAGTGTTTCACCATATGATCTTTATGTATACCAAGGATGATGACTCCAATGCATCATTTACAACGTACACCGCTATGCCCAAATTTTTTACAAAGAGCTACACACTTAAGTTCAAATTAATACTTAACGACTCCCATACTTGCTATGAGAACAGCACCACTCAAATCTCAAAAATGTAAGATGCAACAATCGCCTAGCATGAAGGAGCTGGGTTTCTTTTAAAATGTTGTTAAAGCTTTAGAAAGTTTTTCTTATAATAAAAAAAGTTACAAAAGTTGAATTATTATCGCATGCTTTTCTCATTGTGCCAAAATATTTACAAAGTTGAACTTATGCCCAAAGAACGCCGGGCACCATTACTAGTTACAATATATGGTGTTCAAAAACTATGGCCGAAATGGTCCATTCCTAAAGATCAGGTTAAAGCTCTTATCATATGCTTTAGATCTCAGCTACAAAACAGAGCAGAAATGCACATCATGGCTATTCTATAGCAAGTGCACAAAATGAGATAAAAAGTGGGGAAAACATAAAGTTTCATCCTGGTGATAAACAGAAATACGTAGTCTTCACTCCGTAAGGTCAGCAATCCCTATTTGAAGTGTTCGTCCAAGTGGTCCATAGTAAACACATCCATCACAGATACATGAAAAATAAAGGGAGGGTCTCCACGTTACCTGCAACCAACCAGACATACATTAGCAAATCTATGGTAATGATGAGAGGGTCGTCAGGTAAGCAAGGGAGATAGAGCCTCAGTTTTTATCCTGCTCCTTTTGATTCATGAATGGATGTAGAAATAGAAGTAACATGACAGGTCTGCATGCATGCATAAATGTATTCGTATTTCATGTCTAAAACTTAAGAAAAGTAGAGTCAGACTAAAGTAAACTTTCTTGCAGTCACAAAATCAGCTGATTGTGAAGTTTCAGTACTGTGACTCAAAGATCCGTGCATTCGCTGAGAGATATCATCCAGTAAGTTATTAAGACAAGACATTAGTAGAAATGATAAATAGAACCTCTTGTGTGGCCTGTAGCATATCCGAGTCCTCCATTTCGTTTGAAGGGACCGCCGGATTGTTGTAGACAGGATGATCATCCGCTTCTGCCATAGCTTTGGCATTTGCTGCCCTGGCCAAACACCTTTTAATGATATCAGCAGCATTGGCATTCTTACTCTGTGAAGCACTGCCTCTGGGAACGCCAAGATCTTTTCTTGGTGCCTTATTTTTGCCCCAGGTGGCCTTCCGGATTTGCGCTTCATCCCACTCATATTTGTGATAGCCGGAATAGAGATGAGCAGAAGAAGGACTAGGAAATGAAGGTTTAGGATACGAAAATGAGACTATTACCTCAGAAAAGGCACTCATTAATGCTGTAATTCCCTCTGTTTTATTCTTAAATGTAAGTAGATGAGTTTCAAATATACCTTTGAAAATATGCAGCAAGCAATTAATTCTGCCGTCTCCAGCCAGTATCAAGTGCCTTACCCAATTCATTAGGCAAAAACGGGCGATGGTTCAAACCCTAAAACCATTGAATATGAAATATAGATTTAATATCATCAATCAAACTTTAGAAGTTAAAATTATTGACGAGCTCCCTTGTATATTATGAACCCATGGATTTGTCAACACCCATGGTATCATATTTTCTCCGGCGCCTTGTACTATAGGCAAGGAAAGCAATCTAAAATTTAAAACCAGATACCCCCTATATACGGTATGTGTCGTATCGAAATCAGAATAAACCCATGGTGTATTTGCCCTTACCATTCCCATAGGTCTGTCCATAAAACAGTACAATCAGTAGTGTATTAGGATAGATCCCGTAGGTCCACCATCTTGGTTTAAACGTGGAAATGAGATTTACCATGTTTTACGGGGCTAATGTTAATGGTGTATCAAAGACCATTAAGATAATTGTTAAAATTAATAAGTATACGTAACCAGGATAGGAGCCATCTTATGTAAAGGTTAACTAAATCAAGATTACGACTTCATATGTAGTTCAAATGATAGACAAAGATGGATATGCATGCAGTCGTAGATAAACTGCCATACTAGGTCATACGGTGAACTGGTGTCAAACTTTTACAGTGTAGTATCAAGCAACATACTTAAAGTAAAAAAAGTCAGCCAGTTCCAGTCCGATATATATTTATATATTTATATGTATATATATATATATATATATCTTATATTATAATGTTATACCATAAGTCTTGGATTGGATCAAGCCCTAATTTGAATGGCTAAGATCATTTAGGTGCATCCAATGGTCGAGTTTTCTCGCACAACTTCCTACCACCGTGATTGGTCGTGTTTTGATCTCTTATGGGGAAAGGGTAAAAGAAAAGGGGTGAAAAGGAAAAGGGAGGAGGAAAGAGAGAACATAAAGGGGAAAAAAGGCACGGGAAAAGGAAATATGAGAAAGGGAAAAAGGTGGGGATAAAAGAAGAGAAAAATGTATGGGAAAAGGGAAAGGGAAAGAAAAAATCAAAAGGGAGGGGGGAAGGGAACCTGAGAAAAGGGCACGAGGAAAAGGGAAGAGGTAAAAAGGGAAAAGGGAAGGGAAATAGTATAGGAAAAGGGAAAGAGGGGGAAAAGCAAGAAGAATGGAAAAGAAACGAAAAAAAATGGGAAAGGGAAAAGGAAAAAGAGCATGGGAAAAAGGAGAAAAAGGGAAAGGGTATGGAAAGAAGAAAATCGAAGGGAAAAATGGCATTGGAAAGGAAAAGAGAGAGGGAAAGGGAAGGGAAAAGGGGCACCGAGAAAAGGAAAAGAGTTAAAGATTGAGAAAATGATGAAAAGGGCAGGGAAAAAGGAGAACAAGAAATGGATGGGGAGAAGGGAAAAAAGGGAAAGTGACAGGAGAAAGAAACAGGGAGGGGCAAAGGAGAAAATAGAACTTGGCATGAGAAAAGGGAAGGGGTAAAGGGCACGAAAAAGAAAGAAAGAGAAAAAGGGTGAAGAAAGGGAAAAAAAGGAAGCGAAAAAAGACATGAAAAAATAAAAGGGGGATGAGCAAAAGGGCGGGAGGAAAAGGAAAACAGGTTTAGGAAAAAAAAAAAAAAAAAAAAGAGAGAGAGAGAGAGAAGAAATGTGGGAAGGGCATGGGAAAAGGAAAGGAAGGGAGAAAGGGTGAAGGAAAGAGAAAAAGAGCACAAGTAAAAGAGAAAGAATGAAAGGATCGGGGAAGGAGGAAACTAAAAAGGAAAAAGTCTCTCGGAAAAAAGGGAAAGGGAAAAAGGCCGAGAAAAGAAAAAGAGGCAAAGGGTCAGAAAAGGAGAAAAAGGGAGGGGGAGAAGGGGAATAGGAGAAGGTTGAGGAGCAAGGAATTGAAAAAGAGGAAGAGGAATGAGAAAGGGGCACGGGAAAAAAAGGAAGAGGGAAAGGGCGAGGAAAGGGGAAAAAGAGCATGGGAAAAGAGAAAAGAAAAAAAGAAAAAGGAAAAATAAGAAAGGGGAAAGTGGAAAAGGTGCAGAAAGGAGGAAAAGGGGCACAAAAAAAGGGTAGAGAAAAGGGAATGGAAAGAGGCGTAAGAAAAAGAGAAATGAAAAGAAGGGGGAAAAGAAAGGAAAAAGGGCATGGGGAAAATCGAAAGGGTGGCTAAATAATGAAAAAGGAAAAAGAAAAATGAAAAACGAAGGAGGGGGGGAAGGGAAGGAAAATAGGCATCAAGAAAAGAGGATGGGGAAATGGAAAAAGAGAAGCAGGAAGGGCAAAGGATAAAGAGGAAGAGGATGGGGAAAGGAAGAAAAGGGCACATGAAAAGGTGGGGAAAATAGAACGAAAAAAGTGCATGGGAAAAGGGAAAGTGAAAAGGAAAAGAAAAAAAGGAGGGAAAAAGGAAGGGGAAAAATGGGAAGGGTGGGAAAAGGATGAAAGGGAAGGGAAAAAGTCCGTCAAAAAAAAAGAAAGGCAAAAAGGAAAAGGGAAAAGGGAAGGAAAAAGAAGGGAGAAGTGGGTAAAAAAAAGAAACAAAATAGAGAAGGGAAAAATAAGACGTGTAGGAAAACTGCGAAAAAAAGGAAAAGGAAAAAGGAAAGTGTGTAGAGAAATGAGGAAAAAGGGAAATTCAGGATAGAGCAAAAAGCAAAGGGAAGAGGAAGGGTGTCGAATGCACAAAAATCTCTTAAAGCTCTGCAATGCTGGGCTTGGTTTCTATTATATTAGATTTATGAGAAGGAGTCTGAGCTGAACAGGTTCTTGCCACACAAGTTTCCAACTTATGCCCAGCAACGCTGGGCACCATTACTAGTATATATATATAGCCAGTATGTAGGGGACTGCACAAATTCGACCGGAAGCCAATGCAGAGTCATTCAATGAAGATTCTATAAGCATTTCCCTAGGCTCTTTATGAATCCTATGCTAACAAAGATTCTTTTTAGAATCTCCTAGATTTCCAAAGATTATGCCAAGATTCTCCAAGATTCTATAGAGATTCCCCTAGATTCTATGAAGATTTCCCTAGATTTCCCAAGATTCTATCAAGATTCTTAAAGATTTTATGAACATTCCCTTAATTCCCCTAGGTTCCCAAAGATTCTCTTGATATTCGTCTAGATTCCCAAAGATTATCCCAAGACTCCTCTAGATTCCCCAAAATTCTATGTAATTCTATTGAATTCTCCAAGATTTGATGAAGATTCTCCTAGATTCCTTTTAGATTATAGGAAAATTCTCCATGATTCTCCAAGATTCCATCATGATTTCACTAGATTCTCAAAGCTTTTAAAAGATTCCTTTAGATTCCCTAAGATTCTCTTAAGATTCCTCTATTCTCTAAGATCCTATGAAGATTCCCTTTAGACTTGACATGATTCCATCAAGATTCCTCTAGATTCTTAAAGATTCTATAAAGATTCCCTTGGATTCCCTTAAATTCTCAAAGATTCTCTCGTGATTCCTATAGATTCCCGCTGATTTTCCAAAGATTCTCTTGAGATTCCCTTTGATTTCCAAGATTCTCCCGAGATTCCCATAGATTCCCAAAGATTCTCTTTGAGATTCCCATAGATTCCCTAAGATTCTCTTGAGATTCCTTTAGATTCTCTAAGATTCTATGAAGATTCACCTAGATTCTCGCAAGATTGCATCAGATTCCTCTAGATTCTCCAAGTATTTATGAAGATTCCTTTAGATTCCCCGAGATTCCTATGGATTCCCCTTAGAGTTAGGGATCACATTGGCTCCAACTACAACGGAACTGCTAAACCACCACTCATTGGAAAGCTCTCGGATGAGAGGAGTCCAATGGCGTGGGTCCCACCTTCATCCCACCCCCTTGGCAAGCTACGCATACCTTTGAATGCGATTAAATGGAAGGAAGCTTCATAGAAAGTCCACTCATAAATGCTTTGCCACCTCATTACCTTTTTATTAATGAGGGTGACACCTCACCTCCTTTAAAAAAAAAAAAAAAAATCAATTTAATATTAAAAAGTCAATGGCTAAGATTTATGCTCACCTTTGATCTAACTGTTTAAGATCCGCTACACCAAAGTCACTTTTTAAAGGACCTTCCTTGCACCTTCCTCATAAAAACCAAGGGCTAGGATTTATCCTCCCTTTGATCCAACGGTCCCGGATGTGGTGCATGCCCCCATGCATGACCCATGCATGCCTCCATGCATGCCCATAAGGAATGGATGGCTCTGATGCTGCCACCTCACTGGACCCACCTTAAACGGACGACATCCGGGCATGTAAGAATCAAACACATTATATAGAAAAGTTTATGATATACCTTTATATATATAACTGATATATATATATATATATATATATACAAGTCTTTGTACTATGAATGGGTCAATTAACTATGGTTTATGAAGATTTGGGAGTACAGTCCAAGCTTAAAAAGATCAATGTCTAAGTTGAATGTCAAAACTTAAGTTGGAAGAAGTCACATCGGAAGTTCGATCGATCAACATTGCCATATAGTTTCATATAATTTCGTAGTCTTTCTCCTAACATATAGTCATAGATAAATCCTAAAATTTGTTTGTTCAGGTTAAATTCAAGTATCTTAATCCACTAATTTATTATCATCACATGGAGAAGTATTACGGTTTTTACTGCACATCTTCTTTGAGATTTTACCTTCTCAATTGTCATGTCACACAAATGGGGGTATGCATCTAGTCCAAAGTCATGGAGTTTTAAGCTAAATCCCTTGTCTAATAGCCCTTCAATAAAGCTCACCATTGTTTATTAGAACTTCTAGCAGTCATAAATTCGCCACTGTTTATTAGAACTTTTTCATCCACAGAATAAGAATGATTCAATGCCTTGGAAAGTCCTATATTGAAAGCTCGCTTCGCATTCCATAACGTCCTCCTTTTGGAAACTTCAACATTGTTGGAATTGGTAATTTTCTTGGACTCCACATCATCATTTGAGACATGGGACCATGTTTGATACATAGTCTCATTTGGCAATCACTAAATTGGTTTTGTAAAGGCAATAACTTTGTTATTTTTGCCCTAGCTTCCACTGATTGGGAAAAAAAATACATGGAGTGTATCTCCATCAATGAAGGTTCTACGAAGCTTCATCTAAATTATCTAAGGTTCCCTAAGATTAGTTCAGGTTTCGCCTAGTTGGTCAACAATCTACAGTTTCAATCCGCTTTTAGGAATGAAGTGTTAGTGTGCAAATTCTTGCAACGCTCATCCTAGGCTAAAAACGCGTCTCAGAATCGCTTGTCTTTAGTGGCTGCATATGTAAATTGATATTCTACGAACTCAAGTGGCCAAACTGTACCCCCATATATGAACCTAGTTTTGCTCTTGCCTTCACCGTCTAACCAAGTTGTTTCAAATGGCTTCTGTATGCACCTTCCTACACAATACAATAAAGTTTTATTGTTTCTTGTGCCATGTAGCTGAAACATTATGGTATCCAGGAAATCCAGGAAAATTGTGCAATCCAGCTTGGAATCTTCAACTAAATCTTGTATATTTGTTAGTTTCAAACATGTTTGGTATCTCAGTTGTTGACCAAACTTCGTGAGGAAGGCCCTGCTCGTGATTTTATCCTCTCTTATGCCTTTATGCCTTTTCTTTTTTTGCCAGACTTGAGGCTTGTTTAAATCGGGAGGCCAGACATGGTGGATGATCAATGGACCAGTAAGTCAATGATCAAGAACGAAGTCGGTTGTCAAGCATTTTAATCAATCCTTCTCCAAAATACACATGGAATGCAAGCTATTTGTAGAAGTATTGCGCACCCACAACGTTATGCCATTGGATGCAGAGTTAGGCGAAGATCATAGTAAGCATCTTATCTGCCTTATCTTTTTGCTACGAAACATCTTGAAAATGCGTTTCTTTGCCAGCTCTTTGGTGAACCATTTTGGATATGTGACGGAGCTTGTGAACTGGCTGGCTATAGCAGGTAAGATCTTCTGGCATTATATTTAGCTTTGAGCCATGTTTTTTCTCCCCTGAAGTTGTTTGATTAATACTATATTTTCATGCAGGTTATTTGTGTGCCACATATATGTAAATCATAAGCGGAATAGAGTCTAGCCAGAGAGGACAATGTAACAGAACCTTCTATTTGTATTCTTAACAAAATATCATCTTGGTGAATCAAATGCAAATTTGTTTTGATTCACTCAAACGTTCCAGTTTGCATTATGTAGTTCCAAGTTTTTGAAATTTAGAAGCTTGATGTAGCGTTGATGTTGAATCTGATTCTGCTCTGTTGGGATTTCAGTTGCTAGTGGACATGCAAATGAAGTGCCCCGTCATTTAGAATTTTTATTACTCTTTCTAACTTCGTAGATGATTTGTATCTTCGTGTGTGAAGCACTTTGAAGCCACATGGATTGGATAGGTGCGAGTAATGAAAAGGGAACTTGGATGGTTTGAGTATCGTGATCATAGCATGCAAAAGATGTAGTCAAGTTAGCAAAAGACGAGAACCGGGAAAAGGTGAGGTTTTGCATTTGAGCCCAATGTCGCGCATTATGTTTGTCGGTCATTTACCTTTCATAGAGATTTTCTTTGTCGATTAATGGCATGTATTTGTGCAAACAGATATGTAGATTTTGATTTTGAATCGTGGTCGAAAACCCTTTGAGAGATAACTTCTTTGAAGTCGGGGCTATCATTGTAAATGTTTTCGATGTCACAAACCGGGTCAATGCCATTAGTCATGTATGGTCCAAACGTTTCAGATGATCTAGACACTCATGTTAGTCGTCTGGACATTGGTGATCCATTGCGGAAACATGAAATGCATTGCAGGTACTAGCCCAAGAATATTAGTTTGGTCCCCTTAATTGACCTAATAGGTCAATGTCAATCCATCAGAAATGAATTAAACAGGCTTTTAAGATTTCAATTTCAGTCATGTAAGAAGCAATAACAACTGCTGGTGGAATATTCGTGATTGATTTACTTGCTGTGCACATTCTATATGCTCTGCATTATGGTGTGAGAGCTTCTTTAGTCAGATTTGAGGGTGCTAGATTAGGAAGATACTTCAGAAAGATTTTTGACCTTTCTATTGCTGATCGGGTTTTGGATCTGGAAGAGCAACTATTCTGAGAGATCTGGCGAGATCTTTAATATTCATATATTAGATGATTAAAAGAATAATTTATTAGGTTGCTAGGAAAAGAAGGATGTTGGAAACTGAGGATGGATGGGTTTGAGCTCCTTATTCTGCATTACTGCTCCTTACAGAACATTAGAGCCTTTTGCAACACTGCTTTTTAATGGGAAGACCACTAGAGCCCTTTCCAACATGATGGTGAACAATTTTGTGTGACCATCATGTGCTGCAAATGACTGGAGCCTTTTCGATCCTCATGTATACACTGAACACCTTCCTGGAACCATCATATTGGAAACTGGGAAGAATTGACTGGCTAGCAAACCCAGGACCTTCTGTTACCAAGTCAAGTGCTGAGCTACCAGCTTGTGAGTGCACATTGCATATATTTTCCAACTGTCTAGAGATGAGAAAAGTAATTAATAAATCAATAGATAGGAAAAGATGGGTTCAGGAGTTAAATTTGTCCTTTGCATGCTGTTCTGGTGAGCACATCTCTAACTAAAGTACCTTCATTTAGTGGTTCTGTTTGCCTTAATTTTGCAATGGTATGATAAATTGCTTCTGTGGCATGAGCCATGATGTGATTGTAGACAGGTCAATGAAGCAGATGGTTGCCTCCCATACATCATTAATGCCTATTATCTAATTTACTTTATCTAATTTATAAAAGTTACATTGTTTTATTTAGCTCAGTTGAATAAGCTCACATATGCTGCAGATTTTGGTTTAATTAAAAAAGGTAAATTATGAAACATCTCTTAGAATAGCTCCAAATGCTCTGTGTTGGCTCTGTTATTGCAAGCAAGTTTTTGGTCCAGCTGCTACAAGACCGACCAGTTCCATAGTATTAATGAGAGTGTTTATAGATCTGCCTTCCTCAAATCCCATATTTGCAGTGAAATGCTGTGCTCTGCAAGTATTTATGTTCTCATATGATGCTTTGCATCTAATTATGCGCATAAAATTAGATGCGCATAAAATTATGTTACTTCGTGTTGGCGCATCTATTTAGTAAATTGGCAGGCATGCTTTTATTGCAGGCAGTGATGATCCATGTGTAAATGGGAAGTTCTTGAGCATCTACATTTGGGTTTATCCTTCTCTTATGCCCAGATTAGATGTCAGAATCTGAAGCCCTGGTAATTCCAGGGCCTTCCTCTTAAGTATGATTTGAGCACGAGGTGAGATCCAGTCTCGATCTGCAAATGGTCTGCCATGGCAACAAGTGCATAAATGTCTTTGTTCGAATGTGGATCTTTGTACTTGATACACGTTGCCTTCTTTGTGTATTCACCGCAGCCTCTTACGAGATGTTCAAGTCTACATGATATAGTAATATAGACATGCGCAGGTCGTTTTTAAATCCCGGCTCGTTGGGCTTTTGCCATAGTTTTGCAGATTTATTTGTGGATCCTTATTTTTACTGGGAAGGCTCCTTCTCATTGGGCATTTCAATGTTGTACATTTGCAACTATTGCCTAGGTGAATGCGAGCCTTTGGAAAAGCAGAGCATGAGGTAAATATACCTAGTTAACTATGTTTCAGGTTCCATGCTACTTAATTTGGCAAATCGTTTTGCTTCTCTGTTATTGAGCACCGTTAACTCCTCATATTGGCACAGTGAGATAAATATCAGAATATGGGAACATTGTCTCTGAACTGAACACTTTCAGGACAATGATTATTTATGACAACCAGTTTTACTTCAAAACTTTGTTACGTTGATAACAAATTTTAAAACACATTCTCTAATGACCTGAGAAAGAACAGCCACAACAACAAAACCTGCCCACTGAATCTGAATACAGAATAATCATCAAGCTGCAAAAGAGAAAGTACACATCAAACTTAAAAATGCTCTCTTCAATACATTGTTAGAAACATCTATTAGAAACATCTATCACAACATCAAACATCATATCCAGCCCATTTTACCTGCAAAGGGACAGTGATAATCAAGAGCTTGCATTTCAGAAGTAGGGTACCATGCAGCAAAGGTCGTTCTTTTTACATTAATGGAGTGGAGAATAAAATACCACTCTATTCTCCTGGGGATGGAAAGTTGGCATTATCTTAGAGTCATTCCAGGCACATTATCATGGATGGCTTTCAAGTAGATGGCTTTCAAGTAGATGATGGTTTTCCTAAAGAAGCTGGATAACCAACATTTGAAAACTAAAAAATCAAATAATAACACCTGAAGAATCGTCAGTGTTCTCACCTAAAGAAATGTACCTCGAGGTCATATTTCAAAGCCTCACATGCTCATCTCCAGCATTGCATGATGCAGATAGATTTAATTTTGCTCCAACTTGTTGCAGACTTTCGAAAGAACTGTATATCCAGATGGATTTAATTTTGAGAGCAAGAAACATGCATGTATATCCAAATAATTAAACAAATGAAGGAAACATGAATAATGCGAACCACACACATTTCAACTGCAATTGAAGACTATAGAAAAACAAAGCACGAAATACCAAAATATTACTTTCAAAAAAGTTACAGAGCGCAGGTCCAGACCCAATGTGCAGTTACAACAGACACAATGTTTTCAAACAAAACAGCTCCATATTTGCATGATAGCCTTGTTAGTAAAGTATAACCTGCAGAATTTTCTAAATACAGTTAATTGCATGTCCATTGAACAATAACAATATGCAATAACAATATGCCCTAACAATATGCAACGTCCATTATGCGAGTTTGAGATTTTTGAAGGCCAATTTGGACTACGAGATGCGATTTTGCTTTCGTCCGTGAAAAAGCAAAATTGGACCGGAGAAATAATTTTGTTCCGGAAAGCTACATCAACGTGATACGGAACTTGTGCAATTGAAGGAATCGAGGAAAGGAAATTCCATAGTTAGCGAAATGAGCCAAGTGCTCAAGGGAACAGAACCGACTTTCCCAAAGCAAATCCATCCCAGGCACCATCTTCGCCAGAGAAAACTAGATTTGCATTTCCAAAATACAGAGATGGCACCGTCTATACCTAGCCCAGACATGTCCTGGGATAATTCCACCAAGGCATGCCTCGACTTTAGTGGTGGGTTCAGGGCACAATTACTAAACCTTTCCAATGGGGAAAATAAACTTCATTAGAGACATGGAGGTGGATGTCCTCGGGCAGTGCATTCCTGGAGAAGGCTTGATGCTTCACCTTTGGTAGGTGGATCTTCAACTAGTGTTCCGTTGTCCCTTTGCACTTTGCACTGCATAAGCAGACATCACAGTGTATGAACCTGAATGCCTAGTTGAACCTGCAATCCGCCTGCTCGGGCTCTACATGTGTTGCACCAATGGCATCTAACTGTTGCTAGAGAAGCTGCACAAAAGGAAGAGTCCAAATCTTCCCTACGGATTTGTTGCCAACACTATCTTAATTGGCAGGCGAGATTGCGCAGTAAGCGAAGAAAAGCAGAACCTTTGCTAATACCCAAGCTACATACTCCTTTGGCAAGGAATGAATGCCGCGCTTGTTCATCCCAAACTGTTCTATACAGAGCCAACTAACTGACTGATTGTCAAATTCAATTGAGCTATCTCTGCATGCTGCATTTTCCCATGCATATTGTGGAAGCCGGATGGGCAAATGGATGGAACAAATGCAGAATGAATGGTACGTTTGAAAGGATAAAGCATGAGATCATCCCCGTATTAGCCCTGCTGCTGCAATGAGGCATGTAGAAGGTTCAGGGTTTGTAACAAAAAACAGGAAACCGCGACTCGAGAAGAGGTCCGGTCTCAGCACTACACAACTGCTGCTTTGCACTTTATTTCCAGTAAATGGTAGAGAAATTTTACTAATAGGATATCAACCAATTACTTATCAGTCGAAGAAGAAATAATAGAATGCGTAATGCCATCCTAGGATGCTGATCTGAGTCCTATTGAATTTTAGCTACAAAAACTCCTCTCATCGTCCTGGTACTCCAATATTTATATCCACTCCAGAGCCACACAAACGCCTCTAAAGTTTATACGCCAGTGTTCTCCTGCAAGTATTTCCACTTAGCAAACAAAAGATTACCCTGTTCAAAACAAAAGGACAAAAACAAACCTTTCAATATCTTTTAATAAGTGCTAGAAATTTGACTGTAACTCCAATTCTCTCCTGTTTTTACTGAGAGGTAATGCAACCACTGCAAGCAATGCTGTATAGTTGATAGGCATCCCTGTTCCAATACCCAAAGTGGTCCATGATGCCAGAATACCTCCGTCATCAATATATTTGTTGCCAACGATTATGCACGATTCAGACAGAAAACATGCAAATGTACGCAATATGCTAAAACATTCTGCAACAAAGAAGCGCCGAGTTAGAGTAATGCCATTAACTAGGTAAACCAAAGAGTCCTTTCCTGAGATGCAAATGCAAGCTTTGCATCAGAGAAAATGCTTCCTACATACCATAGTGTCACAAAGAAACTTCGGTATTCCATCTCCACCATAAAATGCTAAGGCACAGAAAGACCTCCAGATTATCGAGCTGATGCTACCAATAACCTGTTGCAAGTTAAAAATAGACGAATCAAATGCGTTAGAAAAAATAGAGGAACAAAAACGGATTACATAATGCCAAAGCATATACAAATACAGGCACACAAGATCTTCAGCTATATTAAAAAAAACATAGAATAGACAATAGAAAAGTTACATGACAATATTCTGCAGGAAATCTTCAGTACATCTAAAGGAGATCTACCTGCAGTATTTTCCACAGTTGCAAGTTCCTCCATTGGCACATTTGTCACATGTATCAGTGCTCATTTGTCACAGTTTAAGCTCGCGATATTTCCCACAAAGTGTGGGTTCCTCCATTGGCACATTTGTCACATTGTCTAAACAAACAGGTGCATAGAAAGACATGCTAAATGTAAGAAAAAAACATATTAGACATGGCTTAGCACATGCTCAAACTCAAGAATCGCATTTTCAAGCTTAGCCATAGCTCAATCCACATAAATCAAGCATAAAGATTGTAGATTGTAGAAGAAAGAAAGAAAGATTGTAGGTTAATGCATAACTTTGTTGTCTCCAAAGCACTTTCGGATCAATTTGAGCTTTCTTGGTGCATTTTGCATTTGTCGCCATAGCTAAACCAAAATAGAAAGCTTTAGATCAAAGAAACGACTAAAGATTCCTAATGTTTATTTACAAAATAAACCTTGTTTGAAGACCGGTTTTAGGCGTCAAAGGATTGAGAATGCAACTATACGATAAGTGCATATTGAAGCAAACGCATACAAATTCTTCAATATAACATTAGTGACGAGTTCATTAAATTTTAGATGAGAAATTTGAATTCAAGCGTTGGATTAGATAGCTTCAGTATACGCAATAGCACGTAGCTTGGCATAGTCCCAATCCCTAGGGTATGCACTACCTCCTGCATTATCATGCGACACCGAAATCCAAAGCCTTCTCCTCTAGCTTTACAAAATCAATGTAGCGGTGTTGGGATCCACCTTATACAACAAACTCTCAAAATAAATCAAGTCATTTGAAATCTTCTTTCCACCGGATGTATAATAACCATGTGTAAGATGACCACCGTAAGGCAGATCTAGGCCCATAATCCTACCATGGATTCAAGAAATTTGATATATCTTTTAAAAATTTGCGGTGGTGCTGAATATGGTCGCACATTCCGCCCCATTTATCCGATTCCAAATTGAAGGGCTCTAGATCTGCGAGAGATTCTCAATCTGGTCGATGAATTCATTGGCACCATAATAGTACGGTTTGCAATGCATTATTAAATAAGCTACAACTTTGGAAGAAGGCGCCCGACCATGGGGACAAGCAGTATCAATAGAGCTGTCGTGCTAAACCTTCTACCTGCATCCATAAACACGATTACGAGCAATGAAAACTCATTCCTTATTTTTTCATTTGAAATGCTTCCTACATACCATATCTCCACCATAAAATGCTAAGGCCTGAAAGACCTCGAGATTATCGGTGATGCTACCAATAATTTTGTTGCAAGTTAAAAATAGACGAATCAAATGCAAGTTAGAAAAAATAGAGGAACAAAAACGGATTACATAATGCCAAACAATGCATTCATACCAGAGAACATGAGATTCTTTAGCTCAATAATCTGCAGGACCAATGGAGTCATTGAAATGTTCAAAATAAACGCCCTGCCATAGCTGCGGTGACCTAGGGTCGCCATTCCCAAGATAGCCAATCAAGGAAAAGCTGGGTTATCTGAGGGATTCACAAACGTCGTCGTCATATCCCGCTCTCTCCGCCATAGCCAGACCACAAGCCGGCCGGAACCGAGAACAGAGAAAAGTGGATATTATCCTTTGGATGATTTTTAATTAATGTGCATTGCCACCTCATGAAGGTGGACATTAAATTTCTTTGCCCATTAAATTTCCTTGACTTTTAAATCAAGGGAAGAGATTAGAAGCCCCAATTCCAATGATCTGGATTAAAAGCCCCAATTCTATCACCTTCCCTGCAACTTCCTATCCAAAATTGACGGCCAAGATTTGACCTTCCCTTTTAATCCGACGGCCCATATGAAAAGCCCCAAATAATTTTAATCGACGGTCTAGATAAAATGCCCCAATTTCAAGGGCCCAGATTAAAAGCCCCAAATAAGGGGGGATGCTTGGGGTGTTAAGAGGTGGCACCGTCTGGGCCGTCCAAAGATGGACGGCCGAGATCAATCTCTACACCATTGATGCAGACCTCCATATAATTGTATATATATAAGGATATACAAGTCTTTGTACTATGTAGGGCCTGTACGAGTTAGGGACTGTATAAATCCAACTAAAAGCCAAATACAGAGATATATCTTTTAGATTCTACTGGATTCTCAAAGATTCTCTTGAGATTTCCATAAATTCCTTAAGATTCTCTTCAGATTTTTCCATTATTCCTTAAGATCTTGAGATCCCAAGATTTCTCTAGATTCTTCAAGTTTCTATGTAGATCCTCCTATATTCTTCAAGATTCCCCTAGATTCTCAAAGATTCTCTTGTGATTCCTATAGCTTCTCCAAGATTCTCAAAGATTCTATGGAGATTCCCGTAGATTCCCATAATGGATCTCAAAGATTCTATGGAGATTAATGGAGAAGAATCTCAAAGATTCTATGGAGATTCCCGTAGATTCCCATAATTCCATAAAATTCTAAGATTCCAAGAAGATTCTTAGAATTCGATCACATTGACTCCAACTGCGACAGAATGACGCCAAAGCATCATTCATTGGAAAGCACTCGACGAGAGGAATTCAAAATGTGGGCCGCACCTTCAGCCGACCCCTCTGCTGCAAGTTACGGGCCTTTGAAGGTCGTTATGAAAAAGGAAGCTTCCTAGAAAGTGCATTTCTAAAATGCTTTTGCCACCTCATTACTTTTTTATTTATGGCGGTGCCACCTCACCTCCTTTAATATAAAAAATTACAATTTAATTAAAAAAATAATGGTTAGGATTTTTCCTTCCCTTTTGGTCTAACGACTAAAGATTGGCAACACCAAATCCACCCTATGAAGCATTGTGTGAAGCCGACCCTGCAAAACACATCAGTGTGAAAGATTCCCCTAGATTTTTAAGATTCTACAGAGATTTTTCTAGATTTCCAAAAACTATTCGAAGATTCGCATAGGTTCCTCAAGATTCTATGTAGATTCCCTAGATTCATTCAATTTTAATAAAGATTCGCCTAGATTCCCCTATATTATCGAAGATTTTATTAAGATTCCCTTGGATTCCCCTAAATTCTCAAAGTTTTGTCATAGATTCCCATAGATTCCCATAGATTCTATTGAGATTGCCCTAGATTCCCAACTATTGTCTCAACATTCACCTAGACTCCCTAGGATTCTACGTAGATTCTCTTGGATTCCTTTAGATTCTATGAAGATTCCTTTAAGTTCTATAAGATTTCATCAAGATTCCCCCAGATTCTTAAAGATTCCTTTAGATCATATAAAGATTCCTTTAGATTCCATCAAGATTCCCTTAGATTCTTATAGATTCTCCTAGATTCCCAAAGAATCTCTTAGATTCTCTAAGGTTCTATCAATATTCCCTGGATTCTCAAATATTCTAAGAAGATTCCCTAGATTCCCGTAAATTCTCTCGAGATTCCAAAAGATGCCCCAAGATTCGCCACGATTCTATGTAGATTCTCTTGGATTCCCTTGGCTTATATAAAGAGTCCTTTAGGTTCTCCATGATTTCATCAAGATTCCCCTAGATTCCTAAAGCTTTTATGAAGATTCCTTTAGATCATAGAAAGATTCTCTTAGGTTCTCCAAGATTCCATGAAGATTCTCCTAGATTCTCTCAAGATTCACATAGTTTTCTCAAGATTCTATGTATATTTTCCTAGATTCTCTAAGATTCTATCAAGATTCCTCTAAATTATCAAAAATTTCGATCGGTTCCCATAAATTCTCTCGAGATTCCCCTACATTCCTAAAGATGCCTCAAGATTCACCCAGATTCCCCATGGTTTTATGTAGATTATCTTGGATTCCCATAGATTCTATAAAGATTCCTCTAGATTCTTCGCAATTCCATCAAGATTCCCAAAGATTCTATATAGATTCCTCTAGATTCTCCATGATTCCATCAAGATTCCCCAAGATTTCCAAAGATTTTATGAAGATACTTTTAGATTCCCCTAGATTCTATGAAGATTCCTTTAGGTTCTCCAAGATTCCCCTCGATTATTGAAGATTTTATGAAGATTCCTTTAGATCATATGTAGATTCCCTTATGTCCCCAAGATTCCATCAAGATTCCCTAGAATCTCAAAGATCCCATCAAGATTCCCAAATATTCTCTCAAGATTCACAAAATTCTTCAAGATTCTATGTAGATTCTCTGAGATCCTAAGAAGATTCCCCTAGGTTCTCAGATATTCTATGAAGATTCCCCTCGATATCCTTACATCCTCTCGAAATTCCCCTAGATTCCTAGAGATTGCCCGGAGATTCACCTAGATTTTCCATGATTCTTTGTATAGTCTCTTGATTCCTTCGATTCTATGAAGATTCCTATAGTTTCTCAAAGATTTCATCAAGATTCCCCTACATTCCTAAAGATATTATTGAGATTCCTTTAGATTCCCTTAGATACTGTGAAGATTGAGATTCAATCAAGATTCCTATAGAGTCTAAGAGATTCCATCAAGATTCCCCTAGATTTTTAAAGATTCTATGTAGATTCTCCTAGATTCTATGAAAATTTCCTTAGGTTTCCATAAATTCTCTCGAGATTCCCATAGATCCTCAAAAATTGTCCCAAGATTCACCTAGATTCCCCACAATTCTATGTAGATTCCCTTGGATCCTATGAAGATTTCCTTGGATCCTATGAAGATTTCCTTGGGTTCTCCAATATTTCATCAAGATTCCCCTAAATTCTTAAAGATTCCATCGAGATTCCCTACATTCTGAACTATTCTGTCAAGATTCATATAGATTCCCCAAGATTCTATCTAGATTTTTCTAGATTCTCTAAGATGCTATGAAGATTCCCCTAGATCCCCATAGATCCTCTTGAGGTTCCCATAGTCCCTAAGATTCTCTTGAGATTCCCTAACAAAGATTATTCCAAGATTCCTCTACATTCCCCAACATTCTATGTAGATTCTCTTAGCTTCCCTGAGATATTATGAGGATTCCCCTAGATTCCCAAAGATTCTCCCAAGAATCCTAAAGATTCTCTTGAGATTCTTGATTCCCTAAGGTTCTATTGAGATTCCTCTAGATTCATAAAGATCCCATGAAGATTCTCCTAGATTCCCTTAAATTACCATAGATTTCGTAAAGTTCTAACATTCTAAGAAGATTCTTAGAATCTGATCATCTTGGCTCCAATTGCAACGGAATAGTGCCAAAGCATCAGTCATTGGAAAGCTCTCGACGAGAGGAATCTAATCGCATAGATCCCACCTTCATCAGGCACCTCCCAAATGCGCAAGTTCGATGCGTTTGAATGCGATTAAAAAAAAGAAGCTTCTTGGAAGGTGCATTCATAAATGCTTTTAAACTTTTTATTAATGAGAGTGCCACCTCACCTCTTTTAAAAAAAAATATCAATTTAATATAAAACGTTAAGGGTTAGGATTTATCCTTACCCTTTGATCTAATCTGATGTCCTTTGCACCAAATTCACTTTTTGGCACCTTCCTTGCACCTTCCTCACAAAATTTAAGGGCTAGGATTACTTCTCCCCTTTTGATCCAATGGCTTGGGGATGTGGTGCATGCCCCCATGCATGCCCATGCATGCCCCCATGGAGATCCAATGGCTATATGTTCACCACCTCACCTATTTTCAAACGAACGGCCTAGATCGTTTTGAATATATAGATATCTATTTCATGGGGGCATCCAAAGTAATTTTATATATATTATGATATATATATATAGCCAGTATGTCCAAAACTCCCAGACCCTTCGAACTTATCAGTCTCGAGGTCAGGCCTCGAGGAACCCTGGAGAACCATTATTGGGTACAGACATTACTATGGTAGAAGACAAGAAGACTTCTAGAATCATTTTAAACAAGATATGTTAAACCAGATCACAGACTGGGAACGACCAATACCATGGTATTGACCTTCATTACTATCAATAGAATGCGTCTACTTCAATAGATAAAAGCTTTTGGGTGAGATTTAAGCTATTCTATAGTAACTATACTTGATTTATGATCATATTCAGAATAGTCATATAGCAGCCACATGTGAATAAAGAAAGTTCAAAATTTCAGATTCTATTTAACTGTCATATGAGGAGACCAAACTGTCATGTTATACAATACCCCCTAGCAAGGTGAATAATGTCTAATAAATGCTAACGACAAGTAGACTTCCCTTTAATGTCAGCTTGAAGCAGTTAGTTGGCTCAAGAATGAGCATTAACTGAATAGAGTATAAGAAAGCTTTCTCCTACGCAGGAGCAGATCCAAGCCTCAGATCTTTGGATTTGTATATTTGCATCCATGTGTTTCTGCATGCTCAGAAAGATCACATTTAGAACTTGAACCCCAAATGTGATAGTTAATAAACATTTTGTACTTATCTGTGTAAAACCCGTCATTTGTAGAAGCATTCAGTTTAGTTTCATGCTTCTTTTCTCACCATATCTCCTATGAATCAGAAATAAAGGAGGTGGAGTTCCGGTTACCTGCACCCAACATCAAAAATAAGCGTCAGAACGGTTATCATGAAGAGGATAGCAGGTAAGCTGGAGAACACCACGGTTCATCACCCTTCACCTTGTTCTGTTTGAAATAAAGCTTAATTGAAGAAAATATATAACTCAGATAACTTTCAACATGTACAGCTACCAGGGCAAGCATTTTCAGCAAGTTTTGAGATAAAGCTTGCTTGCATGATGCACAAGGCAAATACAAAATCTGATGCATCCAATGTATTGAGTGAAACTCAGTTTTGGGTGCCAACACATGAAGTTAAGTTCATAATAAATCTGGTTCAGCTGCCATGCAATGTGAGCCATCGCATAAGTTCCATATTTTTTAGGGAGACAGAGATTTGATGCATGAGAGATTAGTGCAATATTCTATAATAATAGATCAGTACTTCGGATCTTATCAGATATATTTAGAAAGATAAAGCAGTAATGGGAAGATTTATGCTGACAAGCTGTTCCAACATGCTCGGTCATAACAATCCATAAATGGCAGCATCTCATGATTGATAGCATGGCCTTGGAGGCATTTACCTGCACTTAGAGCTTAGATGTGATCCTCATATCACATGTTTTAAGCAGTAGACCTCAGGTTTAGAATGGCACAAATAAACATGTGTGTTGAAATAACTTACCGTAAATTTTGACAGTCAAATCAGACGTAATGTCTTAGATCTCTGTCTCTAAGCAAGTGATACTACAACAGCACAACAAATATAGATAGTCTGACCTTTTTGAAGCACGTCGTTTTATAGTTGTATCATTGTTGTGTCTGCATCTCCATAGCTTCACAGACTAGGATATTTCTGTTGTACAGGCCCATTGAGGTCCAAGCGCATGAGAATGGAAATTAGACATGTCTGCAATGTCTACTGTGATGGAAACCAGCAATCTAAGTGATGGAGCTTAGCTCATGTATGAGTGCAACATTGACACAGCATCTTGGAAGTAATGGAACAGCATAATTGATGACTTGTATAACAGATTGAATGACCGGATTTACAACGAGGATCTACAACGAAGAAATCAACGAAGAAATGGTGCTTGCATAATCGTGAACTTTCCACAATGAATAAAGCTGGAACAGGAAGATGTTTGTGGCAAAATGACGGAGAAAAATAGCTATCTTCTGATTCAAATATGCCCAAGTAAGCTCTTGAAAGAGAATCATGGCTAGGTCTGTGGAGCACAGAAATGACGGCGCTCAAGAAGAAAACCCTAGAAAAACTATTTAGGTCACAAATATTTGCCTTCCCATGTGATAAACCACCCCGTGATTAGCCAAGAGAAGTATGCACATGATGTTTAAGCTTTACGAAGACATACCTCTAGTTGTCTTTGGAAATGACAATGATCCATTTCTATGCTCGTAATGTTAGAACCAAAAGGTGTGCATGCAAATAATAAAGTAAATACCAACAAGTGGCGTACATGCAAACAAAAGGGCTAAGCCATTTATACATAATAAAAAATGTTAAGCAAAAGCATCCCTTACGTAAATGCTAAGTAAAAGATAAAAGCATCCCTTACGTAGATGCTAAAATTTCACAAAGTGGGTCCTATCATGAGCAATCATGCTATAGACCCTAGTTGTCAAAGTCCATAGAAATAAAAGCTTGTTTAGGCATTTTGCTATAGAAGCGTAGTGCTCATGCTATAGAACCATAGATGTCAAGCTCCATAGAAACAAAGCTTGTTTAGGCATTTTGCTAGAGAAACATGGTGCCATTTTACTAGAGGAGCTTAGTGCTATTTTTTTATAACAATGCCCCTAAGAAACAAAGGTATCATAGAGATGTAAGAGATGGGCTTTCCACGTACCAAATTGTCATTTCATGGCATGCATCTTGGTGAACTTCCACATGACACTACAAATCTTTGGCACCAATGCGTAACAAAAGCTTACTTGCATGGTATGTACCATGTGCACATTTATTTGATCCTTGCAAGTTTAGCAAAAGAAGAAACAACCAATTGAACATTGAATATATATTTATATTTATAGATATATATAAAATTGGCCCTACCTCCCCTCTGGGAAGGCAGAAAGCAGAGCCCTATAAAAGGAGTATGGGAGGGTCCCTATACTCCATAGAGACCCCCGCCCTTGGCCTTAAGATGATTCATAATGTATTAAAAGCATAAATTTATTGAGGAACATACCGGTGGACAATGATACCAAACGTGGTCACGTATCCCTTTCAAAACTTTGTTGTCAAAAGCGACATAATAAGATGCTCCAGCTGTATAAAAGTTTCTCAATTACAATTGTTTGGGACAAACCCATTGCATTAATGAACAATAAGTGAGCGGCTAGAAAGCCATAAAGTATCATAGTCGACCCAAGGGCTAATTTGAAGGATCACATGCCGCGCGGGCAAGTGGCGTAAATAAAATTTGGAACACCATGTAATTTTGGTTCCATGGCTGGTAAATATTATGTAATCATCTTTCTAGTATAACACGCCTAAGCATTCGATCATGCTCAAGATTACCCGCAAAAGTACGGCATAGACAACCAACTATGATGCGGGGGTTACCCAAAATTTTCCATTGTTCAATCCAATCGGTCAAAACTTTTCGGCAATGGATAGATCCATACATAGCGTAAGAGAACAAGAGAATAATTATACAAGTGGTTCTCCGGATCCGGCACTGGTTAAACCCAAGTATAATGAAGTCCACAGAATATATAGCGGTATGTCCAAAACTCCCGAGCCTTGAACTTATCGGTCTCGAGGTGGGGCCTCGAGGAACCCCTCGAGAACCATTATTGGGTACCGGACATTACTATGGTAGAAGACAAGAAGACTTCTAGAATCATTTTAAACAAGATATGTTAAACCGGATCACATTTGGGAGCGACCAATACCATGGTATTGACCTTCATTACTATCAATAGAATGCACGTCTACTTCAATAGATAAAAGCTTTTGGAGTGAGATTTAAGCTATTCTATAGTAACTATACTTGATTTATGATCATATTCAGAATAGTCATATAGCAGCCACATGTGAATAAAGAAAGTTCAAAATTTGATTCTATTTAATCTGTCATATGAGGAGACCAAGCTGTCATGTTATACAATACCCTAGCAAGGTGAATAATGTCTAATAAATGCTAACGACAAGTAGACTTCCCTTTAATGTCGACTTGAGGCGGTTAGTTGGCTCAAGAATGAGCATTAACTGAATAGAGTATAAGAAAGCTTTCTCCCACGCCAGAGCGGATCCAAGCCTCGGATCTTTGGATTTGTATATTTGCATCCATGTGTTTTCTGCATGCTCGGAAAGATCACATTTAGAACTTGAACCCCAAATGTGATAGTTAATAAACATTTTGTACTTATCTGTGTAAAACCCGTCATTTGTAGAAGCATTGGGTTTAGTTTCATGCTTCTTTTCTCACCATATCTCCTATGAATCGAAATAAAGGAGGTGGAGTTCCGGTTACACCGCACCCAACATCAAAAAATAAGCGTCGAACGGTTATCATGAAGAGGATAGCGGTAAGCTGGAGAACACCACGGTTCATCACCCTTCACCTTGTTCTGTTTTGAAATAAAGCTTAATTGAAGAAAATATATAACTTCGAGATAACTTTCAACATGTACACTACGGGGCAAGCATTTTAAAGCAAGTTTTGAGATAAAGCTTGCTTGCATGATGCACAAGGCAAATACAAAATCTGATGCATCCAATGTATTGAGGAAACTTCGGTTTTTGGGTGCCAACACATGAAGTTAAGTTCATAATAAATCACGGTTCAATTTGCCATGCAATGTGAGCCATCGATAAGTTCCATATTTTTAGGGGAGAGGAGATTTGATGCATGAGAGATTAGTGCAATATTCTATAATAATAGATCAAGACTGCCGGATCTTATCGGATATATTTAGAAAGGTAAAGCAAAGAATGGGAAGATTTATCTTCGACAAAATGTTCCAACATGCTTTCGGTCATAACAATCCATAAATGGCGACATCTCATGATTGATAGCATGGCCTTGGAGGCATTTACACGCACTTAGAGCTTAGATGTGATCCTCATATCACATGTTTTAAGCATAGACCTCGAGGTTTAGAATGGCACAAATAAACATGTGTGTTGAAATAACTTAAAGTAAATTTTTGACGGTCAACCGGGGCGTAATGTCTTAGATCTGCGTCTCTAAGCAAGTGATACTACAAGCGAGCACAACAAATATAGATAGTCGACCTTTTTGAAGCACGTGCGTTTTATAGTTGTATCATTGTTGTGTCTGCATCTCCATAGCTTCACGGACTAGGATATTTACTTTTATGCAGGCCCATTAACAAAGTTTAAAATGAAAAGCACTTATTTCTTTGGAAAGCGACTTCAAAAAGGAATCTTTGAAAGATTCCCTAAAATTCCCCAAAAAAGTCCATTTTAAGATTTTTTTGTGACAGGTGTGACAATTTAAGTAATTTAGGTACCATTTTTGAGGGTTGATTGAACATAACTTTCGTTGCAAAAATTTTAAATAGCAATTTTCATCCTCCTAAACTAGAACAAAAAATAGTTACTTTTATAAAGTGTAGCAAAAAAGGGGCAATAAAAAAAATAGCAAGGGTAGTAGAGTGACAAAGAAGTGATATATTCAAGGTTGTGAAAATTGTACAAAATTATGAACAAAATTGTCAAAAATATAGGATATTTTGATGAGACAATCATCACACTTTCTGTTCTTTACATGTTCGAGTCATCGGACAAACTTACATTTTGCAGCAAGATCAAGATGCATCTCATCCTCTGACTCATTTATTCCCACGATCACTCGAGCCTTCATCCTCGGCTTCACTCGGCCTTTGGATGTACTCGAGCGATCTTCTTCCTCCTTGTCTACAAGTGAGTCTTCATCATCATCTTTTTGGCCACCTTTTTGGCTTGTTTGTCTAATCCACATGCTGACCTTATTAAAGTTTGAGTGACCATACGTAACTTATTAGCGGTGATCGGAACAAAGTCATATGCAAGAACCTTCGCCCGGATAGATCTATGGCGGCGGTACTTGCTTTGGACTTTGCTCTCTTTCCCCTCTGTTTTACCATCTCCAAAGTATAACTCCCCGAAAGCATTGGCGTGATCGTTCTCATCGATTGCACTTTTAATTGAGTGGGAATTCCATCCTCTCTTGTTACCTCGATTACTTTAGCTAGCGAGCGGCTTCCCGGACTCATCATTATCACCGGGGCGCTATGAGCATTCCTTTACGAATCTCGAGGAGACTGAACCGGATACTCGAGCAACTTGTTGTGGCGTCAGGCGTCTAGGGCGGTGTACATGACTCTGTCATCTTCATCCGAAAGCTAGCCAATATCTCTACATGTTCCTCTTGATTCTCAACTTGCACGGGGAGGGTTTGCCTAGATGGCCAGTTGAATGTAACTCGGTCTTCGACCTTGTAATGAAGCTTGCAACATGTCACGTTGCCGAGAAAAAATTGAGGCCACCATAAAAGCATCGCCTCCCAAAGTGGTTAGAGCAGGAATTTGAATACTTGTCTCAATACAATCCAATGATTTATTTGAGTCAAATGCTCTTCCCTCCCTTTTACTCTTTGTGATTTCTTTCAAGCTTTTTAGAGGCATTTGCTCTGAAGAGAGAGCATGGAACTAGTATTGGGGATGTTGCTTGAATGAATTGAATACACAACTGGCCGCCTTTGCAAGGATGTGGCATATTTCTTTCCTTGTAAGATGGCCTTGCCATCTACAAGTGAAATTTTGATCGATCTTTGGAATGTAATGTTTCTCAAGGGGCTCAATAGCCACGGTGACCTAGTTGATCTCTTGAAAAATCCATTCCTTGAAATCATAAGTTTCTTCCAATAACTTCGATGTCCGGACGAGGATTGTAGGAATCTTGGATGACCTCAATCATGGCTGGCGGGCTTTTTTTTTTTTCGAGCAAGGCGTTTAGAGAACCTCATCGAACATCGATCAATTTGGTGGGTGTGTATGACCAACAAGCGAGGAAACCAATCTTCACCTTCTTGAAGATTTGTTTCTCTACTAACATAACCAATGATAAGCAAACAACGCTGATTCTTATTTTTCCTTGTCGTGTTATCTAGTCAAGATACTGAAGCCGTGGTATATGTTCTAGATTGGAAAGAAGCTTATTCAATATTGTGATAGTGAGATTTGGATCAGCATGAATGTTTGGATAATTCAAAATGCCTTGCAAGATAGTTTTCCATTAAATACCATAGCACCAACAACATGCGGATGTATGAAATCTTCTTCAAGAAAGACATCCTTAGGCACATTGACAAAATGTGGTAGGGTGGTCTTCTTCGGTCCATTCCATCAATAACAAGCCCGATATGTAGTTGAGTGGTTGTTCGGTGCTTTCTTCCTATGTTTTGTCAATTTTCTCCTTTCCAAAGATTGTTGTTCTCAGTGCTTGTTCGGTTTCTCCTTCAATGCATCCGAAAGGAAAACATGTTTAGGAAAGAACCTACTTTTAAGTAGAACTAGGCAAGAACACGTCTGGAAGCTTACTTTTAGTGTGAAGTGTCCTTGCATTTTGTCTCGAAGCTTTTAATTGAGCATGTAGCACAAACGGACATCCTATGCTTTCTAGGAATGGCCATGGCGAGAAAACTCTTTTTTCCGCGATAAAAAAAGTAAGTAGCGGACAAAGCGTTCTCCACCTCAACACACATCTCCTTATAATTATCGTAGACTTCTTGTTTAGGTGAAATTGTCACTCAAAGTGGTACATAGGGCTGTTGGGGAGTTTCTCACAAGACTCCTTAAAGAAACCTTCCATCCAGAAACACATTGAAGAGCATGAATTTGGTTATGCCTCTGAATGGCGGTAGTCATTGATGCACGGATTCTTGTCAAGCCTTTTCTTCAGCGGTCAAAGTCCGTCACGCCTAAAGCATGAATCAATTTGAAGGCCGTTTTGATGCCGGTGTGGCCACCAGGCTGTGTAAAGTAAACTTCTCACCATCATCGGCCTAATATTGAAGGCTAAGTAGCCCCTTTGGTCTAGCGAGTCATTGAACTGTAACTATCACGAAGCAACCTCAATTCCTTTAGTCCAATCTTAAGCAAACAACGTTGAGAACAATGATTGCTTTGTATGTGTTGCCCGCAAGTGAGCCTAGATCCATGAGTTTCTTTCTTCTAACGGTTGTACATCTTTGTCTTGTGTAAGTTACGCTTTAAGATTTTTACTTGAGGGGCTTTGAATTGAACATGGAGTCTTGTGGCTTTGGTAGGTCCTCGTGCGAGACATCAACATGAGGTGTTTCTTCGTCGAGAGATCAACATGAGGTGTACTTGTAGATCTTTGAGAGGTTTGATGTGGGCAAGGCACGGGGGGTGCTTTCCCTCTCTCGGGAAAAAGTGTCGAGGGCGGTGGCGTGGTTGACCAGCTCTGAAATGTCGTAGAAACAGGGGAGTTGCGTGTATTTGTTGCTCCCACTTGTTGTAGTACCATTTAGCGAAATGGATGGAGTTGGTGTGATTTGCCTGAGTGGAGGGAGCCTACGGTGGACTATGGGCGGCGTACTAAAATGAATTGGAGGAGGTAGTCGACCCTCTCTAGCTTTGAGGTGAGGGGTGAAAGCGCGTGGTGGGGGCGTGACGGCGTTTGAGCGAGTTGTGGTGGAGTAAATTGGGCGGTGGTGGAAGCCGAGGTGGTCTTCTTTGGAGCAAACTCTGAGAGGCCGGGTGTTGGAATGTGGGATGTAGAATATTCGTGGCTACTTCCGGTGTCTGTTGAGGAGGTGTGAAAGCCATTTGCGGGAGGAAGCCTGCGAGCGGGGAGTTGAGGCTCTGCTTGAGGTTTTTTTCTCGAGCCATACGGTATAAATTTATCTGAAGTGGGTATAAATTTATCTGAGGAAAAAAAAAAACTTAGGCGGTGACTGTATAAATTTATATGGAGATGGTATAAATTTATACAGAGGATTTTAACATAAACGAGGCGGTATAAATTTATCACGAAAACTCACAGAACACTTGTATTGAAAACTTTTATGGAGAAGCCGCTATATGAAGCGGCACTTAGCAAGGTAATTAAGCGGTACCGCCACCTAATATTTTCTATATACAGCATTTCGAGTCGAAGGCTGCGGTGCGGCTTATATACCCCCTTATTTGCTCTACGGACGCGTCTATACGCGGGTCTATCTTGTCATGGCCGCGTAAAGTCTACTACGTCTCTTGTTCTAGTTTCTCTTTTGTTTTAATGCTAGAGTGCTACGGTATAACTTTATACCGATATAGTTCTGGATCGGTATAAATTTATCGACCGCATTGAACAGAGCGGTATAAATTTATACCGCTAGCGGTATAAATTTATCTGGATTCAGAATCACGTCGATATAAATTTATACCGATATACCTCCTGGATCGGTATAAATTTATACATGAGGTGCTCGGCGGTATAAATTTATCTGGATATAGAACACGATCGGTATAAATTTATCCGCTTTCGAGCACCTAGCGGTATAAATTTATCTGGATTCGTGGTCTGGAGCGGTATAAATTTATATTAAGCTCGAGCACCTAGCGGTATAAATTTATACCGGCGTGTTCTGAGCGGTATAAATTTATACGGCTCCGAGCACGTGCGGTATAAATTTATACCGGGCGTATTGCGGTTGGTATAAATTTATACCGCCAGGCTCGGCGGTATAAATTTATACCCGATCCGAACCATTTTGGAATCTTGGTGTCTAGTGCTTAAAAAAGTGTCGCAAACCTTAAAATTTCAGTAATATTCTTGCGTTTTAAGCTTAAATAACACAAATAAAGTGATAATTTAGTGTAGATTTTATGCTCTTTTTAAGCCTTTATTTTTTCTTGTTTTTATGGTACAAAAGGTCGAAAAAAGGCCCTGTTTCTTGCATAAAATGGCCTTCTTCGCTTTTCCAGCCCGGGGATCAAGTTTGTAAACAAGGGCCAGTCATCAAAGGCTGCACCAATAGAGCCCACGGACATCTGAACCGAAAGACCGGGGCGTTAAGTGCGTCCGCCCGAGGGGTGCAAGAGAGAGCAAACCACCGAGGCGTACCTTTGTGTCATCAATCGAGGGGAAGGGCAAATACAAGAGTGACGATTATTACCTAGCCGCGAAATTATCAACCTTATTGCTCAGAGGTCGATGATGAAATCTTAATGAAGTGCATGCATGACAGGGGAAGTCTTCGTTCTTGAAAGTAAAATGCTTGAATAAGCATGTGCAAACCCAAAGATGTGCAAGAGTATCGTGGTGACAATTACAAGAGTGGCCATGTAAGTATTGTTTAGTGTCTTTACATTATAAATTTATACCCGTCATCTTCCTAACTTAACCGCATTGACAAGGGATATAGTGGACATTTTAATGTCGGTTGTGCTGAAGAAGAAACAAAAAAGTTGGTCAAAGGTCTCGGTTACCGGACTCCCATCGAAGAGTTTGAAGAGAAGGACGATGGGAAGTAGAAGAAGAAGAGGAAGAGGAACGGTGGTAACAAAGGGAAAGGGTAGAAAGCATTCCCTCGTAGTAGATACCACGGGCTCCTACAAAAGAAATCTAGAGGCACAAAGGCTTTGACTATAGAGGAGTCAACGAAGCTCTTGAGAGGCCCCGGAGGCGGATATTGTTGTGAAGCCTGCGGATAAATCAAGTGCTATTCTCAAAGCCGGGTGAATGACACTAAAGCGCTAAAGCAAACTATTTCTTTGACATTGAGCACCATTAAGAGGCCACCTAAAAATGAAGATGGGGTCCGAGTGCTACGGTCCGGAAGGCGTATACGGCACATGTGGCTATCTTGAAACAAAGAATGAGAAGAAATCCTCATGCCCATGTGTAAGCCACTAGTTGTTATGGTGGGCCGAGTCGGTGCAACCAACTAAAAGATTACAAGAAGGCTGACTTGAAGATTACATACTACGTTCTTGGAGGCACACATAGTTACAAGGCAAAGGAAAGAACTAGCAAAAAGAGGAAAGCCGTAACGAAGTGTGGAAAAGCGAGAAACACATATATACGTTGGTGTAACGGATGAAGAAGCAAAAGTCATTGCCGTGAGTCATAATCTCGACAATGACTTGCATTAAAAATGAGTTTAATAGACAAGATCCGTTTCATGACCGCAGGTAGTGCGTGGAATTTAAACAAATGTATGGAGGATTTTAAAAGCAAAGAACAAAGGCTGCGGGGAGCTTGAGAAGCCTGCGTGCGGATCTTTGCCTCGCCTATGACTATGATAAGAAGCCCATTATGGCGGTAAAACATCACGATAACTACTTTCGGTGGCATTCAGAGATGGTCAAGTAAGAAGCTGCTCTTCTTTCTATGTTTTGTAGTGTTTAGCGTGTTTACAAGTGCCTTCGCACGGTATAAATTTATACCGTGCGGCCACCGATATAAATTTATACGCTGACTAGGCGGTATAAATTTATAAATGCGGGGCGCGATATAAATTTATACGTGCTATCCCTTGATTATAAATTTATACCGTGGCCCGGCACGGTATAAATTTATACCGTCCCTAGTCGCGGTATAAATTTTATCACGGTGCCTAGTCGCTGATATAAATTTATCTTGAGTGGCGGAACGCGATATAAATTTATACGTAACGAAACTACCTGATATAAATTTATACCCGCGACTAGGCGCGGTATAAATTTTATCGCGACTAGTCGGTATAAATTTATACCGTGTCCAGGGACGGTATAAATTTATACCGTGACTACACACCATGCGTGTTTAGAAAGTAGACTGCAACATATTCTCTTACGCTAAGCAACACTAAACTAATGGCGTTTGTCCATTTACAGGTGTGGGATCTTCAAGAAAGAATTTTTTGTATGTTCGAAGATGGTGAGCTTAAAAGAGCAAGCCAGCTCCTTGAGAAAAAAACCAAAAAGGGTGGAGAATTAAAACAGAAAAATATGAGCATTGTACCGGACGCAGTTGGGGATTAAAAAAAAAAAATTTTGTTAAGCCTTTTTGGAAAAGTCATTGGCCAAAGGAATTTACATTAGGGCCGAAATGGCCAAGGAAGCTAAGGCGTAAGCCACATTTGCAATGCCGTCTTTCTTCTACATTTTACGGTCTTACAACATGTTTCTCTTTGCGATCGAGAAAGACATTGTTACCTGCCGGGCCGGAGTTAATGAAGCGACTAAACCTTGAGGAATTTGGGAGGAGTGCAAACTTCTCTACCCAAGTTGTACCAGCGATAGTATTATTAGAAACCTTGTTTGTTAACTTTAGTGGGCTGGGTAAGTTTTGCTAAAATATGTTACGTGTTTGTGCCTTTTTTCTCACAATATTCTTCTGAGAACAAGAAAAAGGGGCTCCCATTTGGATTTTTTAAACACGGTTCGTGAGGGGCCAAGGAAGAAGGAAGAGACTTAAGGCAATCGAGCGAGGGGAAAGGAGGTAGCCACTAAGCGGCTTTGACACTTCTTATGAAAGATTTACAACGTTTGGTCGTGCGCATGTCTGAGTTGTTGAGGGGTGATTACCGCGAGGTGGGGACACTTTTGGAGAAGCAGAACTTCACATTATGCATTGCGGATATTCCCTATGGTTTCAAAATTAAGGGCCGGCTTTTTTGAGGCAGGAGGCTTTCACGCCGCGGTGCAAGTCCACTCTTTTGGAAGGCCTAAAGGAAGTCACCTTATCCGCTAACCGGAGGGTCATTATTTTCCATTCGGACCTACAAACAATGTGATTGCTTAAACCTATGGGAGGAGCTCATGCATGTCTTAGGCTTTTGAAAAGCTTGCATTTGGTAAGCTTAACATTTAGCGCTTTTCTTTTTTAGTAACTCCACGGTATAAATTTATACCACAACCGCCCTAAGGTTTAAATTTATATAGCAAGGCAATGTCAGTATAAATTTATCGATTGCGGGTATATAATTTATCTGCAAGGCAACTCCCCGGTATAAATTTATACCGCAAGGCAACCAGTATAAATTTATACGCCACACTACTTGAGCTAACTTATTTTCCTTGTTTTTATTTTACTAATATTTCATTGTTGTCTTTGTTTGGCGGGCTTAAAACAAGCGTTAAGGGTCATGGTGGTGGTCAGCGCTTAGTAAGTTGTTTTGAGCACTTTCACATAGGGTTTTACAGTGCTAGACGCCAAAAAAACCATGGTTCACTTTAATCACAGCGAGAATGAAAAGACTCCCTCCACGCAATGCTTTTTGGTTCGGCGGTTTTGCAAAATTTAAGAGACCCACCGACAAAGTATTTGTGGTGTCCCATATATCGAAGCCACGGCGACTTATAAATAATTTGATCTGATGGTTTTTTCCACGGGATTTGGATCTTAGACGCATTTTCGGCTCATGCACCCCAGCTAGGTTTTGCGCCCTAAGCGGGCGCTAATGTTGTCTCCGTCGACATAGACCCGGACAAAATAAGTTTCATCGGGGACCGGGATAAGCTCTTGTGAATCCTTTCTGATGAAAAGAGGAATTGGGAGCAAAAAATGGTCTTTGGCGATGTAAAAGGCACATATCTGAAATCCGACCTCCACTTTACGGGAAGAAGAAATGAGGAGGTGGAGTTCGTCGATCACGAGCTTGTGGTGCACGAGCCGGAGCTTGACTGTACACTGTACCATTGGAATCGAGGAAGGCGTCTACGCTATTATAACCTCGCAAGAGGCCTGATCCTAAGGGGAGAGAGAGTCACGTGGTGGGAAGAGCCACCTCCGTATAAATTTATACGCATGACATTTTAAACTACCTTTCATTGTAATATGTGTTACTTAATTTTTAATATATTTTGATGAAGATTTCTCAACCGAAAACTTTGTCTCTTCAACAATGCTTAATTAGAACAATTCTTTTTTTTTTGATTCATGATTTGGACTCTTTCTCTTTTTCTATGTTTGATTTTCTTAGTACTTATATTAAGCTTGCAAAAACACAAAACTATATTTCCTTCTATTTTCAACAACAAATACTTAATGAGTTTTTAAATGTAATGTCTTTCTCCTCAAAACAAGCTTTTTTTTTTTTTGCCCTTCTTAAAAAATGAAAAGGCTTCAAAAATGTTGCTTTTTTTGGGGTATTTTGAATGCTATTTGCTCAACAATCTATTTTGCTCCCTATTTTGTCCATTTTTTCAAGTTTCCAATTTTTATAAAGGAATCTTTCAAACGCACTTCTTAAATAAGTGCGTTTCATTTTAAACCTTGTTCATTGAGGTCCAAGCGCATGAGAATGGAAATTAGACATGTCTGCAATGTCTACTGTGATGGAAACCAGCAATCTAAGTGATGGAGCTTAGCTCATGTATGAGTGCAACATTGACACAGCATCTTGGAAGTAATGGAACAGCATAATTGATGACTTGTATAACAGATTGAATGACCGGATTTACAACGAGGATCTACAACGAAGAAATCAACGAAGAAATGGTGCTTGCATAATCGTGAACTTTCCACAATGAATAAAATTTGGAGCAGGGAAGATGTTTGTGGCAAAATGGCGAGGAGAAAAATAGCTATCTTAAGATTCAAATATGCCCAAGTAAGCTCTTGAAAGAGAATCATGGCTAGGTCCATGGAGCTACGAAATGCCGAAGCTCAGAAGAAAACCCTAGAAAAACTATTTAGGTCACAAATATTTGCCTTCCCATGTGATAACCACCCCCGTGATTAGCCAAGAGAAGTATGCACATGATGTTTAAGCTTTACGAAGACATACCTCTAGTTGTCTTTGGAAATGACAATGATCCATTTCTATGCTCGTAATGTTAGAACCAAAAGGTGTGCATGCAAATAATAAAGTAAATACCAACAAGTGGCATACATGCAAACAAAAGGGCTAAGCCATTTATACATAATAAAAAATGTTAAGCAAAAGCATCCCTTACGTAAATGCTAAGTAAAAGATAAAAGCATCCCTTACGTAGATGCTAAAATTTCACAAAGTGGGTCCTATCATGAGCAATCATGCTATAGACCCTAGTTGTCAAAGTCCATAGAAATAAAAGCTTGTTTTAGGCATTTTGCTATAGAAGCGTAGTGCTCATGCTATAGAACCATAGATGTCAAGCTCCATAGAAACAAAGCTTGTTTAGGCATTTTGCTAGAGAAACATGGTGCCATTTTACTAGAGGAGCTTAGTGCTATTTTTTATAACAATGCCCCTAAGAAACAAAGGTATCATAGAGATGTAAGAGATGGGCTTTCCACGTACCAAATTGTCATTTCATGGCATGCATCTTGGTGAACTTCCACATGACACTACAAATCTTTGGCACCAATGCACGAACAAAAGCTTCCTGCATGGTATGTACTACTGTGCACATTTAGCTGATCCTATTTACTCAGAAACCTGGTTAAGAAGAAGCTCAATCTCATCGTCCTCCTCATTCTCCTGATCTTGCTGTATTCCAATTGATTCAGCTACTTTGCTCAGGCTAGCCTCAGGGGTGTCTTTGATGCAGTCAGCTTGTGAAACATATTTCATTATCCCATCATCCTTCTTGCTTTGAAGAGCTCCAGCCAGATTAAACTTGTCCACTATTCTAATCAGAAATGCTTTGCTGGGTTGTGCCAAGACCTCTCCCTCTTTCTTGCACAATGCTGCCAGATCAAGACCTGCACCATTGATTAGGCTGCAGTGAGATCTGGCCGGATGCGCTTACCTTTTAGTCATTCGCGGTAGCAGGGCCACTCACAGTAGCTTCAAAATGCTCGCACCGCTTCAAAGAAGCGCTTATATAGGCAATTTTGTCGGGCCACAACACCATACTCATGTTCCCCATCCGCAATATGGTCCAATCGACCCTTTTAGCTCTGCTATACTCTTTCTAAATCTGCTCTAACTAAACCGCTGAGTTGCACCAGCTAATACTAACTATTTTTGGAGATACCAGCATCACACCAGCAATGCCTTGCCATCACTTGACGGATATCTCATGTATCTTCATGTTGCTGGACAAATCACGGTCTACAATCATGTGGAGAAGTGCCAGAATCTCCAGTCTGTGAAATCGTAGGCGGCTCATTCTTGAGCAACCCTAAAAAACCTTTACCATTTTGCAAAACCTAATGGGATCCTCATACGTACAAGGATATTCTACCAGCTCAGCTTACATTAATCCAAAATAAGGGTCATGTATTTTTTTTAAAAAAACCTTAGTTGGTGCCTCAATTAAAGCACACTTACCCCATACGCCAAATTTTTGGTTGATCTTGCCAACCTGATGTATCCACAATTACATGCACCATTAGGCTTTGATAATGAAATAATCCGGCCATTCCAAGCCATGCCTTACAATTAATGTTTAAAACAAGAAGTACCAGGTTAACAGCAGACTGCTTTTATATTAACATAGTGCATTTTGTGGCTAAAATATTGTGCATACCATGCCCCAAAGGTCAGGGTGATTTAGCTTGTGTCATTTTACCAAAACTTACCAAAATACTTACTTGTGCTACATTACCCCAACCCACAAGGGAAATGGTCAGGTCTATTGTCCACAAACTACCACTAGCACCATGTCATCACTAGGTCACTTGTGGCCCTATCAAATCAAACCATTACTAGAGCAAGTCCTGATATTTATCAAAACCAATTACTACTTGACCAGTACATAACCGCGGGTTAATTTGATATATATATATATATATATATCTTCCTATATATAAGATTACTAGCTATTATAGATATCCAACTTTCCGGCAGCACAATAGCCTCAAATTATACTAGCTGCCTTTTTGAATTATAGACATCCAACTTTCCGGCAACACAATAGCCTCAAATTAGAATTACCTATGTTTTTGGTGCGCCGTGCGTTGCCGTCGGCCCATTTCCGACTAAAAGCCTTACGGTTTTTTGCTGCGGCCCGGTGCCTACTTTCGTACGTGCTCACTTACCTCAGCTAAGCGGAACCAGCATCTATCCGGCCGCCTAAATAGAATCGCCATCCCACTCTCTAGGTAGGCCACCTTGCTCATGAATTGATTTATGCAAACCAGTTGTTAAACTTTTCCGTGATAGTTGCAAAACTCCAGTAGCAACTTGCGTCAAAGGAGGCTGTAGACTCCTTGGGGTGAGTTTACAGTGTTGAGTTTATTTTGGTTCCACTACTTACTTTTTTTAAGGTCTAGATCGAAAAATACTTCTGCGTAATTGCCTAACACATAAGGAGCCCATGTATTGAACCTGTGTAAATCTTTAGGAATTATGCTTCTATGCCCTCTGATTGGGCGTCTTTATTTGGAAACCGTTTGATTTAATGGGCCACCCATGAAAAGCTTCGACTCTGTTTTTAAATTGGTGTGTGAATCTTGAGGGGGAGCGTTTTGAGAAACTGTATCTATTTCTGAGGTCGAAACTATAATTTTATGCACAGGGTTAGAAATCCTTGGTACGCAACCCCATAAATCGAGCCTCGAAGCAAACGGACTTCAACCCTTTTATGAATTCAATACAGTTTGTTACATGGCGCGGGTATTGGAAATCGAAAAGGATCACCCTATTTGATTGCCAATTTTTGTTTATAAAGGTATAAGAATCAAAACATGGAACATGAAAGGAGGATTGAGTACAAATTGGTTAAAAACAAGGAGGGATTCGCCGGTGTTTTACATATTCAATCTGTTTTCCCGCTCTTCTGAGAGGATTCACGACAGGAGATTGAGTAGAATATGAAAAAAAGCGTAAAATTTTAGCCAATATTTGATAAATTGCGAGCTTTATGTTCTTTAGCGTATTAGGGATTTCTTGCGTGCATTTGTTGGACCATACACCAAAAGTTAAAGACAAATGCAACCCTGCGCTTTTGTTGGGGCGCTCTGCCATAACCACACCGGTTTCGTGCCAAGAAATGGTGGGTTTCTTTGTGATTGCACTTGGAACATTCACCACGGAGAACAAGCTGCGAGTGATGTAGAGCAGCGTTGTTCAAAGGGCCTATATTTGGTCGAAACCCCAACATGAAGGCCTTTTTTTGAAGAGGGCATATAAGCGAGGCAATTCGATTGGACAAAGGCGAATAGATAAAAAAAAAATTTTCGAGCCATCGATTATTGATCCGAGCCTTGAGATATTCAATCCCAATTCGGCGTAGGGTGGTAAGAAGGGTAAGCTTTGCACCTAGATTTGTAGTTGCTTGACAATACCGGGAGCAATCGAGGGGAACACAAGGTCGAGATTTGGATTCAAAACCGTAGGATGAAAATCGAGCAATAGATTCTGGTGGCGTATAAGACATAGCTGCGGGGAGTGGAAAACCAAGAACAGGTATTTCTTTTCTCAGTCTGTTAGAGCCAAAATATGCAGATTACGGCTGGGATTTGGAGGAACAGATAGAAAATCAAGAGCATATGTTTTCTTTCTCAGTCTGTTGGAGCCCAAATATGTGATTTGAATACAGCTTACCTCGCCTCGCCCTTATTTCAATTGGCCCTAAATCCGGAGTTCTGAGTAATATTTGTAAGTGTTTCCAAGTCCTCAGGCCCGAGAAAACTCAAAAATACTGAGCATTATTCGTAGATTTGAATTCACCGTATTGCTCTAGGAGATTCGGGGATAGCTTTTAGGCAACAGAGCGTTGACATGCAGAAGATCTTCTCATAGTTTTCAGCCAGCCTAGCCCCAAATTAAAACCATCCTAGCCCCAAACTAAAAGCTAGATTGAAGCTTTTAAATGAAACTCAGCCGAAAATATACCTGGATTACATAGGAATTGGGGCGTTTTGGCTCGCTCCATATTGCTTGGGTGGGATGAGGCATTCACAAAACATTTTTGAGCACTGCATTCATGAGGAAGTTGAGGAGGCGGTTGCAAAGGATTTAGTCTTAACAACAGAGCCGTAGCTCAATCTTGAGAAAGGAAAAGGGGATTACGAGTTTGTATTTATGAGGAACTTCGGAGGGCCAGTTTGCATTGAAATATGGAATCTTAAGTAAATGGGCTTGTGATTAAAGCATTGTCTGCCCATAAATTTGGTAGGGCGCTCAGAAATTTGTTGCGGTACTACAAATTTATTTCAGAAACCCATAGCAACTTAGGCTGATTGCAAATTTATTGTGCTTTGGAGCCTGCTAAGCTTATCATCGCTTTTGCTTCTCTGAATAGTTTAAGTCCCTATTCGCCTTCCTAGCATTATAGTTCGATTAATGAGAACCCGATAATGGGAGCTCGTCAATTTGACCATAACTGCAAGTAGTGGTTGAATTAAAAGTCTGAATAGTCAAAAATGAGGTTTTGAATCAAATTTTTGTAAAGCCCTGTTTCAATGCTTTCGAGTTCTTCTACTTCAGGTTGAAACTGTTCAAGTCTTTGAGCACTCTGATTTTTGCAACTTTTCCGTTAGGCAGAGCTATAGAGTTAGCTGGAGCCTCCGTTGCAAAGAGCTCCCCCTGTAAACATCTCTCATTTTATGCTATGAATATCGCCATTTGCTCTTTGACTTTGAGTTGCCTCTATCTCGGATTCAAGCATTTAAGCCTGAGAGGAGAAACAGAGGCACCAATATCCCATTAAGTAGGCCCTCAGGGAATCCACCTTTCTGTTTCAATGTTAGGATGGCCGGAAGTTATTATATTAGCTTTTAAAGCTTAACCTTTCTTGATCTGAAGCCTATGCCTGTCTATTAATCTCTTTAGTTATATTGCAACCACGAGGAGGAAAGCGGGGTTATCGATTGATGCTAACAATCTCAATAAAACTTACGTCGTCGCTCACCTTTCGAAGTTTGCAATTGCATGAAAATTTACAAGCGAAGAGACTCCCGCGATCCGAAAGGGAATCTGGGCGGACCCTAAAATAGAAGCTGGGATGGCGTATTGGCTAAACTCTAGCTCTGTTTGCAAATTTGCCAAATCGCCCAGTAAACAACAAAGCTCAGCCTCGTGTAGGTTTGAGGAAGAAAGGCTATGCGAGCTTTATAAATGTTGATTATGACGTTTCTCTTCAGAGAAACTATAGGTTTTCTCTTTCTCTTTGAAATTACACAAAAAGGATTTGATACACAATGATCACCAGAAATCAAGTAGATTTCAAAAGTTGGTACCTATTTATGTTGGTTTCATTGTTCTATCTTGAATCCTTCCACTTTTAGGCTCTTAGAATTGATTTATTCAAGTTTCTTAGGATAGTTTGGCACTTAGCGAAAATACAGGTCAAGCTTTTTGCCAAATATGAATAAAAGCAGAGGAACATTGAGAAAAAACGACTTAGTTGTCGGATAAATTGAAGGGTAAGTTCTAAAATGATCAAAATGCCATCAACTCAACTAAATATACTCTACAAAAATTTGGCGGTGCCAGCCTTCCATTAGTTGTGTTCGAGCTGTAATCTAGATAGACCAACATATGAATTGATACATGGTCCAATATATGATTCAATGCTTCATCTAAATTTTTCCACATCGCTATCGAGTAAGATTTGTGAAGCATAGATTGACATCGCTGCCATAAATTTCTCCGTTCCCGTATTCCTTGCTTATAAAAACTTCGAATCTGGCCTTATGATAGTTGAATTTTATCGTTTGCCAAAAGATGATTCTTACTCCTTGCTTATGAAGACTTCGAATCTGGCCCTATCATAATTGAATTTTATCGTTTGCCAAAAGATAATTCTTATTTTTACCCTAGCATATATTTTATTATATATAGCCATGGTTTGGGTTTTATAATATTGATACTTAATTCTTATGTTTAACCATCAACTTACCTTTATAATGTTATGTCTTGAACATTATATTGTCTAATGTATAGAAATATTTCCTCGTTTTTAACCACACATTGATCAAAATGTTATATGCTCTAATGACTGTTTTTTGACATGCACCATCCACCAGGAATTCAAAGAATATTGCATCTGGGGGTATTATCCGAAATCAAATTTAGCTGGATAAAACTAAGATTGGAAGTACCGTCAATCAATCAACATGTCGACTAAGCGCCCTAGGTATCTTAGCTATTACAATATTTCATACTCATGCAGCAATGCAATAAATTGATCTAATATCATATGATTGTTTTAATGATCATTAATAGGATTGAAACATTAGAAAGTCACGATGTTCAAAACGAACATGCCCGAGAATCAAGCGTGTAGAAAAAAAGAATTAAGCCCAAGGTTAGCACCATCGCAATTAAGGTTCTCTTGATGTTTTATTTACATATCACTCATTATCTTAAAACTAAGCCAAAAAACAACAACGTAGCTATTTTTGTTATGGAGGGCCAAAGAAGAGATATTTATTGCTAATGGTTGGTTGATGGCCATCTGTTATATGAATGTCTACTATGCATGATATTTAAAGTACACATGTAGTATGGTACATATTACAGACTATAAGTTATTAATTATGCTCACACTACCAGAAATGCTTCTCTTATTAATTTCCCATCATATCTTTAACAGGCTATCCGTGGCTAATTTACAAGGGCTTCCCGACAATGAAATAAGCAAAATTCTTAATCATCGAAAATCTTGCTTGAGAATCTCAAGCCCGAAAAGAAATTGAAGGGCACTACTATGGAAACAAGGGAGGAACAAATTTCTATGCATACAGATGACGGCACTTCCAGGTACAAATTATGAATTTCAATACTTTAAAACCCATTAATATATAAAACAATCATAACTAAATGTTTGAATACAATTTGCGGAACTCAAGCATGCTATGATTTCGATATGGGACAAAAGCGTAATCAAGGATCATCGGGCACAAAAAAGAGGTCGTCCAAGGTGAGTACAACATAGCTATTTTTGTTATAGAGGACCAAAGAAAAAGTATTTATTACTAATGGTTGGTTGATGGCCATCACGTTATATGAGCGTCTACTATGCATAATATTTAAAGTACATATGTAGTATGGTACATATTACAGACTATAAGTTATTGATTATACTGCGCACTACCGGAAATACTTCTCTTATTAATTTTTACGTGATATCTTTAATAGGCTATGCCGAAGCTAATTTACAAGGGCTTCCGACAATGAAATTAACAAAATTCTTAATCATCGAAAGTCTTACAAAGAATCTCAAGCCGAAAGAAATTGAAAGGCGGTACTATAGAAACAAAGGGAGCAACAGATTTCTATGCATACGAATGATGACCCTTCGGTACAAATTATGAATTTCCATGCTATAAAACCCATTAGTATATAAAACATTCATAACTAAATGTTTGAATACAATTTTTGAGAACTCAAGCATCCTATGATTACGATATGGAACAAAAGCGAAATCAAGGATCACCAAACATAAAAAAGAGGCCGTCCAAGGTGAGTACAAATATTATCACAATTCATATCTATAAAAGTAGTGAATTACATATGCTTAGAATAAATTCGTTGCATTTCATTTATTAGTAATATGACATTTAATCTTTCACTTTCCATGTATTGTGTCGTTTAGTAGACATGTCTAATTTCAATTTCTCACGATCTATTAAGATCATCGAATGAAATCATATATAAATGATCGACCTTACATAGTGAACTTTATCCTTTTTATTAACACCACCATCGCCGTATCCTTTATAGGCTATCTCATTTGAATTAGAAGGCCTTCACGAGGATGGCGTAAATAAAATCCTCAATTCGAAAATACGGTGAGAATATAAAGCTCGAAAAAAGGCCCAAAGAAATTGTCAACTTAGATGCAAGCCGAATATCGCCATGCTCAATAGATCGTTCCGCGGAGGTTATATCGAATATAACCTCAGGTGGAACCAAATAATCAAAATACGACAATTGTCGGTCTTGAGACCGCAAATTGTAATACAAGGTCAACACGGCAAAAGCAAATTGCTATGATCGACCGAGACATGAAGCACTGTGGGACATGAACCGTTGAATTGGACAAAAAAATGTCCCATATGTCATATTGACTTACTCGACTCCGAGAATGTATTCTTCTGTTGCAACAATGGACGTCGTTTACTTCCACCTCTTGAACCTCTGCCCCAAACGTTACAAGAGCTTTATTCAATGCCCAAATTTTTCGACAATTCGCGATTGTGAACAACTTATTTTGTTTTACTGCTCTTGGTGTCGACGGTGATTTCATGGACTTAAAAATGCCATCATCAGTCGCAATCATGGGCCCGCAGTACCACCGACTTCTATCTGCAGCCGCACCCACCAGCACGCTTCATTGGTACATATATGACAGTTCAATGAGACATACCATTGCCGCCAACATGCAGATACCATCCACATGGATTATGCAAGTTGCTGCAACTCTAGATATAATCAATCCATATATCAGACAGTTGAAAACGATAAAAGAATTACATCCCGCATCTAAAAGGCTTACCCTCGCAGGATCCTCCACATCAGACGAAATAGCTGCTATTGTACATGCCAACAACTCCGTCACCATAAAACCTAGAACGGCAATGGTTTGGATGCAACACGACCATGACCCAGTATTCTTGAGCATCCTTGACCCTACATACGAGCCACTTCAATACCCACTGTTCTTTCCACATGGAACACCAGGGTGGCATCCACACAATGACCAAAACATGTCTCAGATAGATTGGTACCGAACCAGACTACTCCACGAACCTCGCTTCTCGCATCTGGGTAGATTGTGCGGTGAGTACCTCGTTGACATGTACTCAAGGGTCGAAGAAGAGCGTCTTAATTATATCATAACTGAGGGCTATCGACGAAACTTCACACAACATGAAGATGACTTCATTGGCGGCGGCGATCCCATGCCCATTACAAAACTCTACCAAAGATCCTTTACGGGCTCCAGGCGATGGTGTCTTTGTTCAAGTAGCGAGATGCCCTGGCACTCGCAAGAGTTAAAGGAAGGCCCAGCTTCTTCATAACTATGACAACAAATCCAACGTGGCCCGAAATAAAACAGAAGTTACATCCCGGCCAAAATGCATCTGACAACCCCACGGTTGTCGTTCGAGCATGCCACGAAAGAGTCCAATATACAAAGAACATTATTCGAAAATATCTCGGACCCATATCCTACATGATGCACGTCATCCAATTCCAACAGAGGGATTACCCCACGCATTTTTACATGGTCGTAAAAACAGAGCATGAGATTCCGATAGACATGATCGATAGTCTAATCTCTGCAGAACTACCAGAAGACCCCGTACTAAGAGCACAAGTCGAGAAATACATGATTCATAGACATACAAAACGTTGCCTCAAAGAAAACAATCGATGCTGCTACAAGTACCCAAGGCCAATAAACCCAACAACGTATATCGATGAAAAGGGATACGTACAATATAGACGACGAACCGAGGCAGACGTAAATGTCGTCCCATATATGCCTTTTTTACTGAGAGAAATGGATTGCCACGTTTATGTAGATGTCGCATCGACCGTGCACATATTTGCATACCTTTACGGCTACATATACAAAGGCTTCGACACGGCCCGCTTTCACATCGACTCCGCTAAACATACTTCCACACAACCTGCTATAACAAACAGCAACGACCAGAGCCACGCTAGAAATGAAATCCAAGATTATATATCTGCGCGCTACCTATCCTCGATGGAAGCAACATGGAGAATTATGTCCTACCACATGACTGAAAAGCACCCTTCTGTCAAATGCCTCCCTTTGCATCTAGAGGGACAAAACAGACATCATTTAAGAAGCACGTCGTTAGACACCGGAATCTCCCTGCTAGACAGATACTTCCTACGACCACTCGATCCCAAATTCGATCACGTGACCTACATCGAATACAACGAACAGTATACCTCTACTGCATACAAGCCAGACACTATCCTCAAACCAACCGACCACCTAGAGCAAAAATACCCAGGCGTAATCCGGAACATCATCCACGAGAGAACGAGAGGACAACTAATTTGTAGGATACGCCTACTACTTCCAAAAGTTGGAGAAGCATTCTACCTAAGACTGATCCTGCTCCACAAAGCAGCACGATGTTGGGAAGAACTCAAGACCCACGACCAACGACAATACAAGACGTACCAAGAAACTGCTCAAGCCATTGGACTAATCGCACCAGCAACTGAAGCAATAACAGTAATGCAGGAAGCAATCTCATGTCTACAGACCCCATCACAACTGCGATTCCTATTTGCACTCCTAATACTAGATTCCGGACCAGCACTTCAGCTATGGAACACATTTCAAGGCCACATGATAGCCGACTTCCTAGAACAATATCCAGGAAACCAAGCGATCGCCGTCAATGAAACCCTGGTCGCCATCAACAACATCTTGATCCAACACGGCACCAACACTGAAGCCTTCGGCCTGCCCGTGCAAAATATACCATCCAAAGAAGTACGTAATGAACTTCGGAAAGTTCCCGACCACTAACAATACCTCATAAAGAGCTCAACTATGTAAGCAAAACCATGAACAAGAACCAAACCTCAATCTACACCCACATATGCCAACTTATCAACAACAGCAGTTGTCCATCCCCAATCTTCGTATATGGAAAGGCAGGAACCGGAAAGACATACGTCCTCAACGCCATCTGCCTCTACATACGAGGACTGAACCAAATAATCTTACCGTGTGCCACCACGGCATTAGCATCACTACAGTATCCTGCCGGAAGAACTGCGCATTCCCTGTTTCAAATACCTATCGTCGAAAACAACATCGGAATCCATTCCCTCCTCGATCCACACTCTCCAAGGGCCACATTGATCAACACCGCAACAGCAATCATATGGGACGAGTTTCCCATGGCAAACAGAGCAGTCATAGAGGCAGTCGACATCCTCTTACAAAACATAACAGGCACAAAGAGCCCATTCGGAGGAAAACTATTCATAGCAGCAGGGGATTTCAGACAAATCGCCCCCGTCGTCAAACGAGGAGGAAAAACAGCAACAATAAACGCATCCATCATTTCCTCACACTTATGGAAACACTTCAAAGTCCTAGAGCTCAACGAAAGCGCTGAGGGCGGCCGATCCGAGCTCATACAATTCGCCGACGACATTGGAGAAGGTCATGCGCTCAATAACATTCCACTAACACCGCTCAAGACAACAACGAAGATCGAGGACGCCGTCAACTTCTTATACAATCCATACATACTACTAACGCCCACCATATGTGAAAAGAGAGCATTTCTATCTCCAAAGAACGTCCCCGTCGACAGCTTCAACGTTGAAATCATACGAATGATCCTAGAAGACCCGGAAGCTACTTTTAGCGCCGATAGACTCACGTAAAATCGACCAGACCATCGAAGACCATCCAATGGCAACGCGGACTTCCTCAACGGCTACAAAACCGGTAGCTTCCACAACACGAACTTCAATCAAGCCCAACACCATATGCCACATCACAAAGACATTAGACAAAGATAGAGGACTCGTTAAAAACGCCCGAGTCATAGTATGCTCAATGCATGCCAAGTTCGTAACCGTGAAACTTCTAACAGGCCAACCACAGCACGTGGGAAACGTACACCCCATATCCCGAGTCGACTTCTTCCACCAACCGGACAACTGGCCCTGGACAATCCACGACGACAACTCCCACTACACGACCGCCTACTCAACAACATTCCACAAATTTGCACGGGACTAACCTCGACAAAATAGTCCTCGACCTGCGGAACCGAAGTCTTCGCGACACCGGACAACTATACGCACGGCACTCCTACGATAAAGAAAGAAGATGTATTAATCCTCCTCGACGAGTCAAACACGGACAAGACTACAACAAATGTCGTCTACAAAGAACTACTTCCATAAACAAGGTGCGTACCAAAAAAAAAAAAAAAACACTCCCTCCATCTCATGCCCAGGATGTAGATGGAGCACCAATCCCCTCGGAGATCGATGCTCCCTCTACACCATGGGCGCCGCGACCGGCCGTGGCACACGGGTTCGACTCCGAGGTGACAAAGGGGCGGCTCGGGCCGGCCAAATTCTGTATATATATATATATATATATATATATATATATATATATATATATATATATATATATATATATATATATATATATATATATATATATATATATATATATATATATATATATATATATATATATATATATATATACAAGTATTTGTACTATGAGGGAGTGTACGGTCGACTAGTAGCTTCACAGGAAGTCAAAGTCAAACTTATGCAAAGTCGATTGAAAGCTACAACTAAGAACTTGAAGTCAAAGTCCAAGTCAAAGTTGTGCTTGTGGTCGGGACCTACTCAAACTCTGTGTCAACATACTGTCAATTCTTTCTACATAATGTCAAATCAAACATTAATTATTAGAGCGAAAAGCTGAATGCCATGTTCGCAACAAGCATTTCCCGCTTGAACTCCGGCTTGGCAAATATGGGATCAACATGCATTCTCTCATTTATGCTGGAGCTACAACAAAGAGCATAACACAAATACATGTCAACCTATGTGCATGAGTCAAACATGGACTAATTATTATTATATCCTAAACATTTATGAGACATGTTTTGAGGTAGCTCAAAGCATGGAGTGTAGAAGCAATTCTTCAAAGGACAAATGCAAAATAATATATTGGACTGGTACCTCTTCATAACGTGGTAATTGACATGCTCAAGAAATGTCTTATCCATATGCAAGTTAAAAAAAAAACCCTCACATAATTCAGTCATAAAATGTTGCAGTGCACATGAGCTCATGCCTCTTTTAGTTTGCCTTTATAAAACCTGCAACAAACATTGATAACGTTTGGAGTGAAAATGCCATAACCGATCACGCAAAACAGACCAAATATTTTGTATAAGAAGATGTGACATAGGTCAAGTATTTATACTACGAGGGAGTGTATAAAGTCGGCTAGCCATTTGTCAAAATTTTTGTTTGAGGAATTTACAATAAGGATCTTAGCAAGGAATTTCGAAATTAAAGACTAATGAAAAAGTCAAGCTAAATTTAAATTAAACTGTAGTTATATCATCCCATACAAAAGTTGCCAATAAAATTTAGAATTGTGTGATCTTGTTCGTTATTATGTCTTATATAAATTACCTCAAAGTCTAATTTAAAGTTTGAACCGAGAATGCCAAACTAAAATTTTGTTTGATATTTGTTGTCTGAGTTAACATCCTTCTAGACATTCACAACAATTATAATATGGTACCATGTAAGTTCAAATTTTAAGCGTACCATGTTATTTTGGAAGAACTTGTTATTCTAGAGCTTCGTCTTTCAAATTACTGAATGTGAAGTTGGGAAAGCATCTCTTCATTAGAACACACACAAAAGTTCAAATCGAGTGTGGAAAACTTTTTTTTTTTTGGCAAAGGGGTGTAAAAATGGTACTCATATTATTCATAGACCCTTTTTATCTTCCTCAAAGGTGGTGGTGGGCGATGCAAAGTTGAAGCAAAAAGTGGTACAAGTGATGTTAAAATTGGTTTAGGCCCGAGGTGATTATTGCGCTCTTAGAGTGGTGATAGGTCAAATATAGAGGGGTAGGCCGAGGGAAGCTGCCACACACATGTTGAAGGAAGAAAAGAGTACAATCGTTCTTGTTGAATTTGAAAAGTAGCATTTGTGAAGAAAGATGGGAGAAACATGGTGTTATTGAGTTTGTAGAAGGGAAGGGGGTAGATGAGATGTGCAAGCACATGTTGAAGAAGGAAGAAGGAGAATACATTTTTGTTGAGTATTGAAAAGTAGCATTTGTTGAAAACATAAAATATATTCGGGTTTTAGAAAGTAGCATCTGATGTGTGACTAAAGTCACCCCGGAAACTAAGATTTTGTAGCAATTCCATATAAATTAGAAAATGACATCTTTTTGAAGATGTTTTTCCAAGAGTGCATCTGTGCTTGGCAAGTTAGAATATATATCATGGTTGTAAATTCTTCGCCAAGGTGATGTCTTGTGGATGGATAGTCTTATTTGTTGGGGCATTAACACTTTAATGCAATAACGTGAGGCCTGATTTACAACAGGAGAAGAAGCCATTTCAATTCATGTGTGGAATGGATGACAATAACTATGCCATAGGCTTGTAGCAAATATTATCATGTAGGAAGAAAACACGGTTGGCTTTCTTTGTCTTGTTAGCAAGGATGAATCTTTTGTTTATTATCCAATCTAGATATTGGCTATGCACAGGAATATGATTGTCTCGAATAAAAGAAATGAAATGTCTTACTGTTGTCTTTAGATTGAAAAAGGGAAGGGGGATTGCCAACTCTAATGTCAAATTAACAATGCACATCATACAAAGAGCTCCTTAAGTTTGTTGTTTATGCATATTTACTGCTAACACAGAACTATGAAGCATCAACATCATTATATACGTAGATTGCACTACTCATCTTACCCAAAATAAAAAAGACATAGACATCTACTTTTCGTTGAGATTGTATTGCAATAGTTTCCGCCATGAATAAGAAATATCTATTTTTTAACATCCTTCTACACATTCACAACTTTCACGACATGGTACCATGTAAGTTTGGCCTAAGCATGGTACCATGTAAGTTTGGTACCATGCTCTCTTGTAGGTGAGGGAAGCACACACATATCGAAGGAAGAAAAGAATACACGTTCTTGTTGAATTCTAAAAGATAGTATTTGTGAAGAAAGATGGCAAAACACATTGTTATTGAGTTTGTAGAAAGGAAGGGGGTAGATCTTGAAGGAAGAAGAAAAATACATTTTTGTTGAGCATGAAAAAGTATTGGAAGACATGAAACATATTGTTATTGGGTTTTAAAAAGCAGGGATTCCATATAAAGTGGAAAATGTCGTGTTTCTATAGATGTTTGTCAAAGAGTGGATATGTGAAAGAGTGGATATGTGTTCAAAGAGTGGATAGTGGATATGTGTTCGCAAGTTTGAGCATATAACATGGTTATGAATTGTTGCCAACGTGATGTACATTAAAGATATTAAAGATGAATGGCGCGTTGTGGACGGGCCATTAACCCTTAATGCAACAACGTGGGCCTAATAAATTAAGCCTGCATATATTTGAATTCTATGTTTGCTCATGCATCTAGAATAGTGCTAAAAGAAATAATGCTTTTTTTAGGTACTCCTTGCAGCTTCCAATGTTCCACAATTAATGTACCACGTTAGATGGCCATCCTAAATGGAGTTCTTTCCACAACAATACTTGCTAACCTACTTTTAACAACACAGGAATGTACACCGCTCACGTGTTCTCAACCGACTACATTTGGGCGTCATAGGGGACAAAAGAAGAAAATAGATATCTTACCGAGCCTCCTGCAATCCGAAAGTGAGTAGGAGTTGCACGAGGTTGCAACGCACAGGGAGCAGTATTTGTCGCACTTGTTATAAGGGGGATGTTGCATATGTTGTGAATATTGCATCTGTTGTGGTTGTGCATGCCGCAAAGCTTGGGGATGTTGGATTTCTTTGTTGTGGAGTAACATGAGAATACTTTTGTTGCACTCACGATCTGGATGAGAGATCAATTTGACGTTGAAAATCACTTGAGCTTGATATTCCGTGAGTGGGTGCCTAGATTGAGGGAAATTGTTAGCCGATGATACTCATCCATCCACTTTGGTGGGAATGTTTGAAGTGGAGACATCTTTTGGAGCTCGATACGGCGAGTTCAAGAGAATTGGGTTGACAAGCACGCCCTTCAACCGTAGAGCCATCGAGGAAGGGAAACCGAATGTTTCCTTACTATTCTATTCTATTCTTACATTGTTAGCATACGAAAGTGTACACAAAAAAAATTAGCAAGAAGTCAATTATGATGTAGAAGTCTCGATCAACCTCTCATGAGACAAATTTCCATCTTTCAAGCTTCGCAACATGTATTCTACATGATTATATTCAAAGCCACCGAAAAAACCATCGATCCACTATAATGTTGGCTAGATAGCATTTGCCATGCCGCATGCATGATTTTTTCAATCTCATTCTTTCACACGATTATGACTCGTAAATCAAACACATAATGAACTTAATTTGAGCACCTATACATGGACACCACAAAGAATCCAAACCAGGTCAATTCACACTATAAATTCTTCCGAGGATCTTAAAATGGAAAACACTCCCCCACGACTCTAGTTTTCGATTATGTTACGGTGCACAAAAGGTTGGTTATAACACGCACAACATTACATTAAAAATATGGCTAGGCCGACTAGCTTGTCATGGCATCAAATCTATGGACATCGGCAATGTTTTCAAACTTTCAAACAATAGGGACATTCTGGTGACACCTAGTCCAGGGGGGCAATAATAAGGGCTACAATACTTCAGGATCTGTCTAGATCCTCATTTTCATGAGATATGAACTGCGTCAATAATAGGCGATATTATCATAAAGTATACCATGGATCTTGGAGATCAAGCAAAGGTCCTATTAGAAAATGATTGATATAATATAAGGTCCAATATTTCCATACGAAGACAAAAGAAAAACAATCTTCAAGCATTTGAAGCAGATTGCCTAAGGAAATAAATACGTATGAGACCGGTGACACACAACTTCATCAAATAATGGAATGGACAATATTACGGCGACAATTCTTTCACCACTTCCGGCAGATATCTGGGTCCCGGACCAGCTCCTCTTCTTGGAAGAAGATTAACACTTGGTGATCTGCTTCCTTTATAGGGGGGTATCCCAAGTCTCTTGCAATTAATCTTTGAAACAAATTCAACATATTATGACCACCGCTATTGCTTGTACTCCTTCTTGGGCGTAGCATCAAGCAAAGATCGAGTTGTACACAAGTAAATCGAGAACTACACCAAGATGGTTTGATTCAAGAAGTCGGAAAGGGCCGGTCAAAGCCCCTTTGTCGTCCAAGAATTATAATCTCAAGTCAAGTGCTTACCCAAGTTGATCAATGGAAATGATTCAGAAATGAGGAGCAAGCGCACCAAATTTCCTAAAGAATAACTCACGAATAGAAGATAACCATGCACCATCACAAAAGTCTGGTGCAATCTCGAATCTTGCTCAAGTCAAACGTGTACAACTTATCGATGTGATATCTTTGTGATATCTTAGCAATGGGTACCTTTATTGATGCCCTTCATACACTGCATGGTTCCATAAGTTATGGCATCACCTTTGTCATCTAATTAACATATGGGTTGAAAATGCATCAATCTGTATCCGCTATTTCTGTTAAATTGCACAATCCACTTGAACCATTAATAAGAAATGGCATCACGCAAAGAATAGCGTGGGAAAAATAGCGTAAACATGATTTTTACCTTCTTGTGAAAATGCTATAGACGGAACATTTGTTTTCAATAAACTTAAGTATCTGTCACAGGCTTTTACAGCTAGTCGTGTAATTCAAATCTCTGCTTGTGGCATCCATTATATTTGAGATGAGGCACATCAAATAACATCAGATACTTGATGCATTATCCCAGATAATGGCAGAACCATAATAAGCATTCTGGTCAGGCTCAACTTCTATAGTTGGCAGGGGAGGAAGATCCAGATTCATTAATGCATTTGGCGCTTTTCTTCATCTACAGGGCATGAAATTGAAGATTGGACAGCTTTTTCCACCATAATTAAAGCATCTGAGCTAGACAGACGTACCTGTGAAGATTTAGATGCTTGAAGAATATCTTCGTGGACCAAGGTTAAGTTTATGTCTTCAACGGCGCTCTGTTGTGGCGGTTTTCCGGGCATTTAGTTGCCCATTTCTTTTTGTTCCGGGAAAAAGCGGTCGTTTTGTGCGCAAAGAGGAGTTAGAGAAGCGATCGGATTGCCCGAGCCTAAGTATCCCCATCCATACCCAAGCTTAGTGCTCCGCTGCTCACGCCTTTAGCGGGGAAAAGGATGAAATTTTTTGCAGATGTCCATAAATCCGCATATCACTTGGTGTGATGCATCAGCCAAAATGCAGGTATGTATCACTTGGTCTAGTGGAATTTTCATATCCGTGAGCTTCATGTATAGATACCTCGATAGCATAGTCTATACATCATTGGGAATTAAAGAGGTATGTACATCCTTTGGCCACATCCACCCATGTGAGGCACTCAACTGATAAACAAAGCTTTTCTCTTACAGATTCATCCTTTGTCTTGAGGCAGTGGGATCCATTTGAAGCTTATTCCAGTACTTATGGAGCTGAGCTGACAATTCCCACTCATTACAATATCATCTCTTTGTCTATGTGACCCTTGTAATAATCCTCTGGTTCCAGCATTTGGGACGCTGAGCTGCGAAACCTACTTGTCACAATAGCATCTCTTCGTCTTTGTGACCCTCTAATAATCCTTTGATTAGGCCTTCATGATGTGCTCATTTCAAAGATGTATTTTCTGTTGTAGCCACCCATTCAAGGCCAAATTTTTCAACACAAAACTCTATAAGATAGGCTATACCGCTTCTTCGCGTATAAATCCTCTCTTCTGAACTTTACGTAAAGTAGGCTCTCATACCTCCTAGCCTTAGGATGCACAGACAGGATGCTTCAATTTTCTTTCACCACATCAAAGACTCATGGAGAAGGTTTGACAGCAATCTGCTGTACATCTGCCAGAGCAGAAGTACTATCACCAGTGTTAACAAATTATGAATTAGTGGTCAAGTTACAGTATGGCAGAAAAGAACTTATCAGAGGTGAGCAACTACGTCTTACATGGCAAGCTCTGGTGTGAATCCTCCTTGCAATTAATACTGAAACAAATTCAACATATTACTGACCCTGCTGTTGCTTGTACTCCTTCTTCGGGCGTAGCATGCAAGCAAAGATCAGAGTTGTACACAGTAAATCTGAGAACTACACCAAGATGGTTTGATTCAAGAAGTCGGAAAGGGCCAGTCAAAGCCCCTTTGCCAGACGCTCTCGACCGCAATATGCTCTCCCGATCTTCCTGCTTGCATTAAGGACATTGAGCCAGTTAGAATCGACCAAATATCCTTGTAAAAGTAATAATAAGATCTAAGTGATGCAGAGCTACACCTCTCCTGACATCATATCCAGAGAAGCAAGGTGCGATAGAGTCTCCTGAGTCAAAACAATTGGTGCATACTCGTCTTGCAAGCACAGGTTGCAGCTCTTTTTTCTACATTCCCTTGATTGACCAACATGCGCAAAACGGCTCCACAGGGGAACGTCGCCGGAATAGAACATCACGAGCAGAATACAAATCTATTTCCAAAATTCTCTATACACACTGTTTTCGCCATAGAAGCCACAGCTTCAAGAATAGATATATCAAAATCATCATGAAGAAAATCTAGCACAGAAGACAACCTTGCATTCTTCCAAACCCTCAAGCACCGATTTAGGTGCTCGGACAGGACATTTTTCTTCATTTTTTCTCCGTTGATCTGATAAAAAAACATGACGGAACATGATTCCGTCGGAGGCACAAGCATAGCTCCTCTTTCTGGTCCTCATGAATTAAATAAAACAGAAGCGGAGCTCCACAAGGATCCACCGGAGGACTAAAAGCAGAAGCTCTATTCATATAAAGGCATATGCGATAGACTCCCTCTGCTCGATCGACAAGAAATGGGAGGGCATGTGTGAATGTAAGGAAACCAGAAAAGGGGCTGAAAATATTTTCGGGGATAGATTTTGCATTTAATATTAACAGCTTTCCACCGATGGCCAAGATTAAATTGTCAAATTGTTTAGTGGAAGCTTTGTATTTGTGTCATTAATTTTTGCTGCCAACTTATAACAAGGCATTAATTACACTAAATAAATTATTGAAGGAAAATGCCCTAATTTCAAGGATGGACGGTCTACATAAAATGCCCCAATTGAATCCTAGATCTAACGGCCCACATCAAAAGCCCCAAATAAAGGGGGCTGCTTGGGGTTGATTGAAGTGTCACCGTCTGGACCGTCCATCTCAGAGATGGACGGCCGAGATCAATCTTTACCAACAATTTCCTTGCACCTTCCTTAACCTAAAATCAAGGGCCACGATTTCTCACGTGCCCGATCGACGGCCCAGGGATGGGGTGCATGCCCCATCCATGCCCCATGCATGCCCCCCCATCAAATCCAAGGGCCATTGTCGCGACACCTCAAAAAAATCGGCCGTGAATAATCTCTACAAACTTTCACCCCCATAGGACCCATAATATAATTGTATATATATATATATATATATATATATATATATATATATATATATATATATATATATATATATATATATATATATATATATATATATATATATATATATATATATATACAATTATTTGAATCTAGACGTCGAGGTGTCGCCCGATGCGATCTGATTCCATTGTGAGATCAACGGTCTGGCGAAGCCACCTCAATCCACCCAAGCACCCCCTTTTATGTAGAGATTGATCACAACCGTCGATTATGAAATCAACGGTTCTCATGGAACCACCTCGTCACAGCCCCTTTATTTGGGGCTTTTATTATAGACCATTAGATTCAAAGGTTCGATCTGAGCCATCAATAAAAAGTCATTAATTGCCATACTTCATTCATCTAATATTTTTGCAAAGCTTATGGCCGAGATTTAGCCAGGGATGAGTGCAATCAATGCTATTGATGAGGTGGCGACCCTCATATGACGTGGCAATTCCAAGGAATTAATGCCATCCAAGGCCTGGCACTGCAAATCTCATTATTTATGACATGCTATTTATTTTGGGTAGCAAAAAGGAAGGCGGATTTTTTGTAATATCATTCTTCTATGCATTTTCTTCTATGCATCTTGTTGGCTACGGCTCCATTCCGCTCTTGTGGCTATGGCGGCCACGGCACAGCTCTCTATCTGTTGGGGGGCTAGCTATGGGATGAGCACTCAGGCCGCATTTAATCCGGTAAGCTCTGGATTGCTTGAACTGGTGAAGTTCTTTGCAAGAAATATTTCATGGGCTTTACGTTTCAAGGATCACGTTTTAATCCGGCAGGATGCATTGTGAAGCCGGACTTTACTTTGCCATGGATTCATATGCTTTCATGCCAAATCGAAATTAGCATCTCGGAATCCCCTTGCGACACCAAAATCCCCTATTTGGGCCTCTAATCTAAGTCGTTACAAAATAGCGGGTTATCCAGGCGATGCCATTTGGGAAGAAGTTGCAGTAAGCGCATCGATCACTACTTCTATTCAGGCTTTCTGTCTTTGAAGTCATTCTTTTTATTACCTCGTCAGTTAATGCATTTGGTGAGTTCTGCGGGCTTTCTACATTTTACGGATCCATCCTTTCTTAAGCGAGATCTAAAGACCCGATGGTAAGTCTCTATGGCAGAGTTACGGAAGGATGTTTTTTTCTTATGAGTGACAAAGCATTCCGGCAGAGATTCTTTCTAGGCAAAAGAAAAAAATCTTTAACATTTATTAGAAATCCATCGTACATGTTTGAAGGAAAAAAAGCGGACGACATTACAACTTTGTGTGGTCGGTTTTGCTTTCATCGAGGGTTGTGAGGACTCATGCATGCCACGCACCATTATCCGGCATTTTACGCTTCTCTATACCATCGGGCTGTCTCTTAAGGCATGTCGTAGCATGATTATTTGCTTGATTCTAGGTCTTGATTTACTGCTCGTATTTATTGATGCAGGTCAGAGTCTCTGTTAAATTCATGTCGAGCATCACGGCTTGCAATTTTCAAGCAAACATCCCCATAGTTTTTGTCGCGAGAAGAAGGTGCATTCCCATAGATTTTTTTGTTGTTGGATATGATGAAATTGATTATTGGATGCAAAAGGATCCCGGCATCGATTTAGGATGGGATTTTAATCTGACTTTTTGGGATGATCTTACATTAAAAATCGTGAAATGGAGTCGTCTGCTGCCTAATAAAGGCTCCCAAGTTCGGTTTTGCCCTAATCCAGTCGGTGAGACTCGTCTGAGTTTGTGCACCTGCTTTTGAGTGCCAGGTGGATACATAACAATGAGCTCTCTTTTCCTTTTGTCGGCTCTGTCTTAAGACTGATATTTTTTCCTTTTTTCAACAGATAACCATTGTTCAGCTAATAAGGCGGTTGGCTTATGATACGATTGGTCTAAAATGGCATATCTGAGGATACAAATTGTCACTTAGCTGCAAGTTAATTATATCATTCCTGACTTTTCTATGTTGCTGAAGAAAATTGAAGAAAAAAACAAAAAGGTGATACTCGGTTTGAACGGGCACTTCTCATTTTGATTCAACCTTTTTTGGAGTTGCTGTCTATGCTTTTGTTGTACATCTAATTCGGATTACTCATTTCTTTGAAAAGAAGCCTATGTATCCATTTTAAGGGAATGAAAAAGAATCGAGATTTAATCTTCATATCTCTATGTTAAGTGTCACTCCATCCTTTGTTTAGAAAGTATCACATGGCATCTCCAATTTTAACATTATACAGGATTGCTAATCTGCATAGTGACATTTTCTTTTCTTAAAACCTTCATCCTCTCTTTATGAATTATATCACACTATTGTCTTAAATGCTTAGAGCTCTGCAGGATTGGTAATCTGCATATTTTTTATCTTCGTGTTGCCCCACCGTTCATCATATTGAGGATTGAGGATGTTTGCACATTTCAAATTCCTATTTTTTTTCCTCTAAACCTCACATGATTTATTCACGTGCAGGTTTGTAAGGATGTGGTTTACCAGTAGACAAGCAAATGTACAAGATGTCAAGGCACTTCCATTGTTCTAGTTGCTGCTATTATGGTATTGTTTACGGCTTTAAGCATCCAGTCTAAGAACAACCTTCTTGATTGTAGAGCTAATACCCACAACAAGGAATACCACTATGCTGCACTACTTCAACAAAACTAGCATCAGGCTTCAGCATACAGATTGCAGTAAAAACACACGTTAGATTTGCCAGCTTAAATTGATGCGAATCAATGTGAATCACAGCATCATATACTGTGAATCGATGCTGGCAGGGATGAGAAATATCCTCTTCATAATAGGGAATTTTCTTTCATGGAATCTTGCACTAGTATTTCGGCCATAACTGCTTGCCTCCAAGGCCACTGTATGATCCAGCTTACAAGAATAAAATAAGGTAATGAACATTTATAAAGAACAATAAAAAATACCTTTTCTGCTCTATCTCTATATAACTGCACAGAGATCTAGTAGTGTTGGCAAATTTGCAGCTTTAAGCAAAGGATTAAATCGAAGTTGATCCAATAAACCTGTTTTGGAGTAGACAGACCATCAGCAATATTATAGTTGCTCCTGCAGTTACTTTCCATGCAGAGATGCTAGTCCAGGGTTTTATGGCCAGTTTAGACCATGGAAACAAGCATTTCGAAATGCTAAACCCTGCATTTCTACGATTTCCAGACTGGTATAGAACTCAATTTGTTTTTCCTGCATCGGGAAGTGCCAACATCCATTTTCGGCTGCAATGGCCATGCCAAATCTGGCACATGCCCTATTAGCTGGAAAACCTCGCTTCATGCAGACACTACAATATTATACCGAAGGCCACAATATTCTTATTCAGCGGCTTCATAGTCGGAAGAGGCAAATTCGACAAGTATAATATAGCTGAGGCAGATACGATAAGAATTTTATGGCTGCTTGGTACCAAGCGACCACTGTGATCGCATGAATGATATGCCCTAAATCGACAAGCGACCACTGTGATCGCATGAATGATATGCCCTAAACCAACCTTCACAGGACAATGAATTTACTGCGGACTACCCTTGCAGCTGTCGTCACTTTTGTCACCTTCGGCCTCATTCTATAACAATTACAAAAATCATAGGACAAGAGTTGCAGATTCTTTTGTGATTTCTTTATATAAGAGTGGTAAATATGCTTCTTGTTGTAGATGCTCAATTTCTTAAGGAGAAGAAAGTTGCTAGTCACATTGGTAGTGGAAAACTAGAGCCCCTACCTCTTACACAAAGATTTACATCATAATTCTACTAGCTTGTATAAAGTTGACTTTTATTTATACTTTTTCAAATATATGATGAGACGAGCCTAGTGTTGGGGAAACTATTCTAAATGAAGAGGAAAATTTCCTACTACTACTCAAGGGATTCAGAATTTTCCTACAATCCATAATCTAAACCGGAAGTTATCCTTCCAAGAAAACATATTAAGACTTCAAGCAAAACATTTATAACGTAAAATTCAGATATGTTTCTATAAGAGCGAAGCATCATATATTATTTCTTGCGGATTAGAATCATAATTATATCCAGGGCAAAATTTAGAATGGGGTAAAATGTGGGATTATAAGCCTTCAGAGGGTATTTTCAGCTGGAGTTGGGTGGGAGGCTTCTGCTGCTTTGTTTCTTGCTACATATTGGAAGACCAAGACAAAAAAATATCCCTTCCTATCTGGAGTGAAAGATTATAGAAAATAGTCCCTTGACAAAAAAACTCCCTTGGCATCTAGAGCCATAGCTTAAAGAAACCCTTACAGTTCTTTGGAATTTCTGAGATATCAATGAACTTCTAAATTTGTGGATATGAGCGTCTCGTCTCGATTTATAAGTTTTTACGCTCAATTCTTGAGATTAATGTCTAGTTTTCTCATATGAAGGGATGCATTCATTCCATAACTTAGGCTTATAAAAATGATGAAATGTTGCCATTTCCTTCGATAAAAATTAATTCAAGCAACTGTGCTAGCAAGTCTTATGATATTTTGCATGCTCAAAATAATGGACCTCACATGGAATGTATAGAATCTAGCATCTATAGGCTCATGTTTGGAATAGCCTATACGAAGCACATGCAGTACACTTGCAACCTACTCAATTTGTGTATTTTAATTGAAAGCCTAATTTTTAAAACTGGAAGATAAGGATCCCTAATAAGTGTACAACATGCAAAATAATTTGAAAACTTCGCGACAATACTGCCAATAACTTCTTTGACCATGTGCTCCCTTGATTGTTGGAGTAAAAAGGTCACAACACTTAACTTAAGGTTCTGCATTATCGGGAACTTGAAACGTGGAGGACATATTTTCATTGTTTTCTAAGGGGTATTAAGCAAATTTAGGTAGTGTATTTTGGAGTGAATCTTTGTATAATCTTAAAGAACACTCACAGTATCTTAGGGAATCCTAAGAGAGTCCTAGAAAACTTAGAATCTCTTAGAATGTTGGGTAGTCCTAATGGAATGTTGGTAATCTTAAAAATATTATACTTCCCAATGTATGTACATTTATATATATACACATATCCCTCATAGTATAAAGACTTGTATATATATATATATATATATATATATATATATATATATATATATATATATATATATATATATATATATATATATCATAATATATATAAAATTACTTTGGATGCCCCCATGAAATAGATATCTATATATTCAAATCGATCTAGGCCGTTCATTTGAAAATTGGTGAGGTGGCGAACATATAGCTATTGGATCTCCATGGGGGCATGCATGGTATGCATGGGGGCATGCACCACATCCCCAAGCCATTGGATCAAAGGGGAGAAGAAATCCTAGCCCTTAAATTTTTTTAGGAAGGTGCAAGGAAGGTGCCAAAAAGTGGATTTGGTGCAAAGGATTGTAACCTTTAGATCAAAGGGTGAGGATAAATCCTAGCCCTTAACTTTTATATTAAATTGATATATGTTTTTTAAAGAGATGAGGTGGCACTCTCATTAATAAAAGTTAGTGAGGTGGCAAAGCATTTATGCATGCACTTTCCAAGAAGCTTCTTTTTTTTTAATCGCATTCAAAGGCACGTAACTTGCAGTACAGAGGTCGGATGAAGGTGGGGCCTACGCCATTGGATCCCTCTCGCCGAGAGCTTTCAAATGGTGGTGCTTTGGCACATTCCCTTGCGGTTGGACCAAGCATTGATCGATTCTAAGAATCTTCTTAGAATCTTAGAACTTTACGAAATCTATGGTAATTTAAGGGAATCTAGGGGAACCTTCATGGGATCTTTAGAAATCTACAGGAATCTCAACATAAACTTAAGGAATCTGAAGAATCTCAAGACAATCTTTAGCAATCTTGAGAGAATGTTTGGGATTCTAGGGTAATCCTCATAATATCTTAGGGAAGCTAAGAGAAAAACTTGGGGAATGTAGAGGAATCTTGGAATAGTCTTTGGGAATTTAGGGAATCTTAGGGACTCACAGGGAACCTCAAGAGGATCTATGGGAATCTAGGGAATCTTCATAGCATCTTAAATTAGAGAATCTAGGAGGATCTAGATAGAATCTTGGGGAATCTATATGATTCTTGAGAGAATAGTTCGAGAATGTAGGGGGAATCTCGATGGAATCTTTAAGAATCTAGGGGAATCTTGATGAAATCTTGGAGAACCCAAGGAAATCTTAATAGGATCTAAGGGAATCTACATTGAGTTGTGGGGAATCTAGGTGAACCTTGGGACGATCTTTGAGGATCTATGGGAATCTCAAGAGAATTTATGGAAACCTAGGGAATCTTCATAGAATGTTTGAGAATCTAGGTGAACCTTGATAGGATCTTAGAGAATCTAGGAGAACCTACATAGAATCTTAAAAAATCTAGGGGAATCTCGATGGAATCTTTTAGATTCTATGGGAATCTTGATGGAATCGCAATCTTCATAGTATCTAAGGGAATCTAAAGGAATCTCAATAAAATCTTTAGGAATCTAGGGGAATCTTGATGAAATCTTTGAGAAACTAGAGGAATCTTCATAGAATCGAAGGGAATCAAGAGACTATACAAAGAATCATGGAAAATCTAGGTGAATCTTGGGGCAATCTCTACGAATCTAGTGGAATTTTGAGAGGATGTAAGGATATCGAAGGGAATCTTCATAGAATATTTGAGAATCTAGGGAATCTTCTTAAGATCTTAGAGAACCTAGGAGAATCTACATAGAATCTTGGGGAATTTATGTGAATCTTGAGAAAATATTTGGGAATCTTGATGGGATCTTTGAGATTCTAGGGGAATCTTGATAGAATCTTGGAGAACATAAGGGAATCTACATATGATCTAAAGGAATGTTCATAAAATCTTTAATAATCGAGGGGAATCCCTGAGAATCTTGATGAAATAATGGAGAACCTAAAGGAATTTTCATAGAATCTAGGGGAATCTAAAAGAATCTTCATAAAATCTTTGGGAATCTTGATGAAATCATGGAGAATCTAGAGGAATCTATATAGAATCTTAGGGAATTCAAGATAATCTATATAGAACTATGGGGAATCTTTAGAAATGTGGGGGTCTCGAAAAGAATTTATGGGAACCTAGAGAATCTTCATAGAAATATTTGATAATTTAGGGGAATCTTGATAGAATTTTAGAGAATCTTGAAAAATATACATAGAATCTTGAGAAAACTATGTGAATCTTGAGAGAATCTAGGAGAATCTTCATGGAATCTTGGAGAACCTCAGGGATTCTTTCTATGATCTAAAAGGAATCTAAAGGAATCTTCATAAAATCTTTAGGAATCTAGGGAATCTTGATGAAATCATGGAGAACCTAAAAGGAATCTTTATATAAGCCAAGGGAATCCAAGAGAATCTACATAGAATCATGGGAATCTTGGGGCATCTTTGGAAATCTCGAGAGAATCTATGGTGAGAATCCAGGGAATATTGATAGAACCTTAGAGAATCTAAGAGAATCTACATAGAATCTTGGGAAGTCAATGTGAATCTTCGGAGAATCTTTGGAAATCTAAGAGAATCTAGAAGAATCTAGGGAAATCTTAATGGAATCTAAGAGAATCTTTATATGATATGAAGGAATCTTTAAGAATCTTGATGAAATCTCATAAGAATTAAAGGAATCTTCATAGAATCTAAAGGAATCCAAGAGAATCTACATAGAATCCTGGGGAGTCTAGGTGAATCTTGAGACAATTTTTGGGAATCTAGGGCAATCTCAATAGAGTCTATGGGAATCTATGGGAATCTTAGAAAATTCTTTGAGAATTTAGGGGAATCCAAGGAATCTTCATAAAATCTTCGATAATATAGGGGAATCTAGGTGAATCTTTATCAAAATTAAATGAATCAAGGGAATCTACATAGAATCTTGATAATATAAGGGAATCTAGGGGAATTTTGATGGAATCTTGAAGAACGTAGGAGGATCTACATAGAAACTTGAAGAATCTAGAGAAATCTTGGGATCTCAAGATCTTAAGGAATAATGAAAAAATCTGAAGAGAATCTTAAGGAGTTTATGGAAATCTCAAGAGAATCTTTGAGAATCCAATAGAATCTAAGAGATGTATCTCTGTATTTTTCTTTGGATTTGTCTGATCCCTAACTTTCGTAGACAGGGCCCTACATAGTACAAAGACTTGTATATATATATATATATATATATATATATATATATATATATATATATATATATATATATATATATATATATATATATATATATATATCATTATATTTATAAAATTATTCTATGTGTCCCAGGGAAACGATGCACCCATGGTTTATATAATGTGCTAAAAATATGTGACATGCTTCTTTGCCGTCGAATTGGGGGCACTGGTTACGTGGCGAAACCTTGGCCATTGAATTATGGATGGGTCATGCATGGGGCATGCATGGCTATGCATGAGGGCATGCAACACATCCCTGGACCATTGGATCAAAAGGGGAGTCAAAATCATGGCCCTTGATTTTTATCAAGAACGTACAAGGAAGCTTCCTCCCAAAGTGGATTTGGTGTAACCAATCTCCACCGTTAGGTCAAAAGGGGGAGGAGAAATCCTAGCCATTCATTTTTTTATTAAATTAGAGTTTTTTATATTAAAGGAGGTGAGGTGTCACCCTTATTTAATGAAAAGGTAATGAGGTGGCACCCCATTAATTATGAAGCTGTTATGGAAGCTTCCTTCTTTTGTGTGCCTTCAAATGACTTTGTCTTGCAATCGAAATCTCGGCTCAAAGTGGGACCCACTCCATTGGATTCCTCTCATCGAATGCTTTTCAATGAGTAGTGGTTTGGCATCATTCCGAGCAACCTCGGATAATCTAGGGGAATCTTGATAGAACTAAGGGAATCTAAAAGAACCTATGTAGAAACTTAGGGAACTTAGAGGAATCTTGGGATATTATTTGGGAATCAAGGGAATCTCAAGAGAATCTTAAGGAATCTATGGGAATCTCAAAACAATCTAGGGGAATCTAAGAGAATCTTCAAAAAATGCTTAAGAATCTAAGGAAATCTTGATGGAATCTTTGAGAATCTAAGGGAATCTTCATAGAATTTAAGGGAATCTACGAGAATCTACATAGAATCTTGGGGAATCTAAACGGATATTCAAATAAGATTTGAAAATCTAGGGGAATCTTTATATAGAACCTTAAGAATCTAGAGGGGTCTTAGTGGAATCTTAGGGAATCGAGGGAGAATCCAAGGGTTTTAGGGGAATCTTTGATAATAGGTGTGTTCTATAGGGGAATCTTCATAGAATCTAAGAGAATCTAGAAGAATCTACATGGAATCTTAGGGAGTCTAGAGGAATCTAGGGGAATCTCATGAAAATCTTTAGGAATCTAAAGGAATCTAAGGGAATCTAAAGGAATCTTGGGATATTTTTTGGAAATCGAGGAAATATAAAGAGAATCTTAAGGAATCTATAGGAATATCAAAAGAATATAGGGGAATCTAAGAGAATCTTCAAAAAATATTTGAGAATCTAGTAAAATCTTGATGGAATCTTAGAGAATCTAGTGGAATCTTCATAGAATCAAAGGGAATCTAGAAGAGTACATAGGATCTTGGGGAATCTAAAGGAATCTTTAGATAATCTTTGAAAATCTAGGGGAATCTTTGTAAAAACCTTAAGAATCTGGGGATCTTTGTGGAATCTTAGGGAATCTAGGGGGAATCCAAGGGGATCTAGGGAAAGCTTTGACTCTAAGTGTGTTCTATAGGGGAATCTGCAGAGAATCTAAGGGAATCTAGAAGAATCTCCATGAAATCTTGGGGAATCTAGAGGAATCTTAGGATAATCTTTGGAAATCTAAGGGAATCTCAAAAGAATCCTTAAGAATCTAAAGGAATTTTAGGGAATCTTCATAAAATCTTTGAGTATCTAGAGAATCTTGATGAGATTTTGGAGAATCTCTATAGTATCTTCATTGCATGACTTTAAGTTTGACTTCTAGTCGAATTTGTACAATCCCTCCAAGAATCATCAATGGATGTTGGGGAATATAAGCGAACATTGATGGGATCTCATAGAATCTAGGGAAATCTTTCTAAAGTCTTAGAGAATCTAGGAGAATCTTAATAGAATCTTTGTTGGATGGCACTGCATTTTGCTTCTAGTCGAATTTGTACAGTCCCTCATAGTGTAACCGTTCATAGTACAAAAACTTGTATATATATATATATATATATATATATATATATATATATATATATATATATATATATATATATATATATATATATATATATATATATATATATATATATATATATATATATATATATATATATATATATATATATATCTATATACATATACATATATATTCACTGTCCCCTGACTTGCATAACACACCCTTGTCAGCTACATTAATTTGCAGCCTCACTAGTTGTTCTTGAGGCCCTTGTCTGGCATAAGAGTAATCACCCTCTGGAATGCTTAAGTCCACACCCTCTTGTGCCTGTGGCCCTGGTCTGACATAAAGGATATCACCCTCTATTAGGCATATGTTCACACCTATGGGTACTATGATAATGTTAACATTCTGAATACAGGAGTTTTTTGGCTAATCCAATGTTATGACCGACCTACAGAGTTCCTTTTTTACTAAAAACATTTGACAATTTGTTCTCACGAACAAATTTGACATCTTTTAGAGTCGCCCTCTTATAGACTTTAGATCACCATAGAGTTCATTGACGAATTTGACTAAATCACCAATATGCATCATTAGACCTGTCAAGACTTTATGGGCCTTAGAACTTAAGATGGAAGATGTGGATATTTGGCACATAAACTTAGAATGGTAGTACACTTACCAATATAACCTTGATAGGCTTACTCTACTAAGAGAGGGATCTAGCTAAGATAACACCCTCTAGGCATTATACGTTCACCCACCAGCATTAAGGACCGAAAAGCCTAAGAGGGCCCTAAATGGTTGACCACTTATAATATGGCACAAAAATAAGATTTCCTAGGGTATATTGCCTTTATTGCCTGCTAAGCACCGGCGTGCAAAAGAGGCTCGAGCAAAACCTATGGTGCTGGTTTTAGGTTTCACGCAAGCGCCAGAATACGGTCGACGGCGCTTTTGTAAAAAGATCTGATTAAAATAGATACAGAGGACGATTTGGAGCAGACGGCTACATGCTTAGAATGACTAGCACCTGGATTTTTCCAATGTAACTTCAAATCATTTCAAATCAACAATGGTCCGTTGCATAAACCGGTATTTCCTTCCTTCACTCTTGTATGCTCTTTTCTCACTTTGCATGCGCTTGTAATGATCCGGCTAGGGTTAAGTAAGGAAGAAGAGAATATTCTCGGAGGAATTTCTCGGCTAAACATTGATGACAATAATGATTCTATACATCCTTATATTAGAACAAATTGTGCTTGCTCCAAGCCTAACGAGCATTTGCAATGAAACTCCATATTTCAGCGGTGACAAAGAGGAAGGGACTTCATTTTCTCCTAGTAGTGCTGGAGTTTTAGCTGAGTATTGTTTTGTGAAGGTTGTCGGGTGTGTTTTGGAAAGTAGAAAGCATGGGCAGAACTAAGGGCGCCCCCAATGGCAGTGCTACCAGAAATGACATTATCAAGGTCCTTACCAAGGCTGCACTGCTCAATGAGCATGGAAGGGCTGATGGCACTCCAACTAAGGATCTACCAAAGAATACATTGATGGATATGATTACCAAGGCTGGCCTCAACTCTGAACTGCAGATTGAGGTAAACAAAAGGACAAATAGCAATGGTCTGCAACAAACACAGCTGCAAGTGGGTAACTATGGAAGAAACAAAAATACAAATGAAGATATTGTGGAGCTGGCTGATGATACACCTAAATGCATGTTCATGCAAGACCAAGAATCGGATGAGGAAGATCTGCCACTAAATCAGGTCCCCTTGAATGGATATACTAGGAGTAATTTTGTTGCTGTTGGTATTTCTTGTTTATTGTTTAATCCATTCTTTGCTTAGCTAAAACTAATATGCTAGTGGGCAAAGGGCGATAAGCCAAGGATCCCTACAGCTTACCTGTCGCCCCTTACCCTTTTACCTTGAGTAAAGCTAACTGTGGTCATGTTTGGGTGCAGGTAACCAGGGTTCCTTTTCCCATCTATGTTTATCTGTTTCAGCTGTCAAGTTTTACAAGGAAGTAGCTGCTGATATGAACTGTTACATGGTTTTGTTGACTGATGTTTTCCCCTAAAACATTTTTTGTTTACGCCATATGGTATGCATCTCTATCTCCCCTATTTTTGAGACAGCACAAGGCTAAGTAAAGTCCTTGAGGAGATAAGTATTCTGCCATACTGTTTGCAGCATAAACTATAAGTATGCTAGCATATTTTCTGTGTTGCACAAAAAACTCAGTACCTTAATTTGGAAGTATTAGTAAGTATAAGGCATGACTCTAGTTTACTGTTTTTTAAGTATGATTGCACAGCATAAAAAATGACTGAAAAGAAAAATGCTTCAAATAAATATAAGCACTTTGTTGCACTACTCATCAAAACAGCATGGTAAAATGATGGTTTGACGCACATTAGACATGCACAATAATGCATACCATGATCCTGAAGTACTGCTACTATATGTAGAAATGCGTGTAACAGTCTACAATATCATTGTTCTTTATTTTGTTTAAGTAAGCTTACCTATAGTCAAATACACCCATTTGATGTTTTTTCTTAAAGGTTTTTTCAAGATCATTTAACATTCTTGGGGTATGTCCTGAATATTCAAGGTACTAGGAAAAACTAATAGTCCTGCTTTATGTAGAACTGCCAGAAAATGCACCTATCCCCTCTGTTCGAATCATACCTTAATACTAAATTCTAGTTCATTTTTCACTGCTGCATTAATAAACTCTATTGGTACAAAGTACTAAAAGTTTATGAAATATTAAAAGCTAAGTCTGAACCTCAAACATGATCAGATATCTCTTTAGGTTAATAGCAGGTCTGGTTGTTTGGACCCCTAAAACTAATATGACCCCACTGTTTCTACATCCTTGTATGGTTCATAATGTCTTCTCCTGAAGAAAAGCTAAACCTGAATCCTAAAAATATGCCACTGTTATCTCTCTAAGCTGCTAGCTGATCATGCAGCTAACACCCCTAAGCTTATTGTGATTTTTTACTTCATGATATGGTTCCTAATGGCTTCCCATGATTAAATGGGTCTGATAAGCTCTGATCTGGAAAGATCACTGCATAGATAGCTATATATATATATATATATATATATATATATATATATATATATATATATATATATATATGTGTGTGTGTGTGTGTGTGTGTCGTCGTAACAAGCGAACACGTAGCTACATATACTATTGGTGGAAACCTAACCTTTTTAAATCTAACAAAATAAAATTTTAAGATAAACTACATCTTTGCATGTTGGTAAGGTATTAGTTATCGTAGCAGGTAAGGTATTACTAGTTATCATCATCGTATTATATACCTCATAGCTCAACGGATGTACCATAAAACATTGAACATTTTCATGGTGGTATGTTTCATAACTTTAACGGGTGTAGCAAGTCAAATAAACCCCTATCCAGTTAAATAAACCCATGTATCAAGTGTACATGCATTCTATACTATTTTTTTTTTTTTTTTTTTTTTTGTCGAAAAAAACGTTGTTACAAACGCCGCTCAACGACGTTTTGTCGCCGTTTAACGACGTCACGACGTCGTTAAACGACGACCTGTGATTTAAATCGAAAACAGGCGGCAATCCCGCCGCTTATTTTCGAGCAAGCAAAGCTTATGGAGGAGCGTTTTTTGAGGCGATTTTCGGCGCGGATCTACTTTGGGGTCTATTCTAAATGTAAGACAAGCTTCATAAGGTATGTGCACGGATCAACCAACTCGTTTTTTGAATCTAAACTTGTTTTTGGGTAGATTTAGGGCTTTTTGTATTTGTTGTTTGTTCTTCCTTCAACCTTCATTCTTCTTCTTCCATTCTTGCATCCTTCTTCCATACATATTCTTCCATTCCCTTTGTCATCTTCTTCTTCGATTCTTCCTCCTCTTATACTACTTCTTCCTCCTCTTATTCAAATTCTTACTCTTAATCCTCCTCTTTTGCGCTTCATCTTCTTCAGATTCTTCCTCCCCATTTTCGGGTTCCTCCTCTTCTTCTTAGCCTTTTTCTTCTTGAATTCTTCCATTCTTCTTCTAATTTTTTTCCCATCTAAGAAGACGTCGTTAAAAATTTGAGACCCTTCTTCTTTCCAAAATTTTTCCTTATTAGTTGTTTTATACTATTTCTTTCTAATCATTGAATTTTTGTCTTGCATGTACACTCCTAGCAAAATGTGTTGTTCTTGCAAAACAAGTTGGCACCTATTCCAGGTAAGGATTTAGTTTTTCAATACGCTAATAAAATACTAATGCTTTATTTAGGTTAAATTGTTATCCAAGAAGGGACGCCATTGAAACCACCCCTCCCCATTGATTTTCCATATTTTTTTTTTCCTTTAAGTTGTTTATTTATACTAATATTTTACTAATCATTGAATTTATTGTTTTGCATGTACACTCCTAGCAAATGCGTTGTTTGTGCAAAACAACTTTGCCACCTTGTACCAGGTAAGCATTTAATTTTCAATATGCTTAATGTATTGATTAATGTATTTAGCTTAATTTATTGATTAATGTATTTAGCTAAAAAAATTGGGGCTTCATTTATTTTTGTATTTTTTTAATATATTTAAGTTTACATCATTTAATTACGTTAAAATATTATATTTTTTTATTTGTTAAATTCATTTTATATGCTTTAAATTAAATTTATTAAATTAATTAATAATAAATTTATTATTATTATTTTTTTAATTTTAAAAAAAAAAAAAAAATTTAAAAAAAAAAATTTAAAAAAAAATTAAAAAAAAAATTTTTTTTTTTTTAACGTAAGCAACGCCGTTAAACGACGTTGTTAAAAGTGGTCACCATCGCTTGACAGCGGAATGCTGCCAGTATTTGGCCGCTACCCAGCGTGTAACGCCGCGTATCGCGTGGACGCCGCTTTTAACGACGCCAAACACGTGGCACGCCCGCCAACAACCAACCCGCTTCGCCCGACGCCACGGGCCCGCCGCCCAAGGCGTGGCGCCTATCGGCATGCGTGGCGCCGTTGAACGACGTCAGTCGCCGCTTTAAGACGCGCCGGTTCGCGACGCGTATAGCGACGCATAAAGGTCGATTTATCGACGCCCTCCGGCGTCCGAAATACGTCGTTTATCGGCGTTTTGGCGTCGATCATCGACGTCTAAACGACGCCGGGACGTCGTGAATAGACGATAAATGAATGTGGCTTTAATTTTGTAGTGATAGTTGGTCCATCTAGGGGTAGCAAATCCACCATTTCCGAAAAAATAGAGTAGAAGTAATTAAGAATTAAGAAAGTATTGCAAAAAAAACAAGCGAGAGGTTACACCTCTGCCTTCTTGGTTCACTTCTTTAATTGAAGATCCACCGAGGGGCAGCAATTCCAAAGATTTCTAAAGAGAATACCATTGTTCATGGGGTTATGTCATGCAAGAACAAATTATCGAAAGCGTAAATAAGACATCTGTCAATAATTGTGCTGAATTTTGAACAAGATTCCATAAATCTTTTGGACTGTTGTTCGAATTCATGGAGGCTAGGAAAAGAATTGATGAGGATCAAACGCCACCTTGTTCTTGGCCGAGAGCCGAGGAAGGAGGCGTTCCATTCCATTTGAGAGAAAAAAATGAAACAAAGAATTTCGGCCATAATTTAAGACAATTGCAAGAACCCGAGCTTACTGCGCCATTACCCATTTCAAATTCAACTTGATCCGGCGCCCAGTCGATCCAAGAATGGAAGCTCTCTCCCGCCCATGAAAATTGGATGACGGTTGGATGAAGGGCAGAACTTCGACGACGGGCGCTGAAGGGCATGACGCTCGGGGTTGAAGTTCGAAAAGCAGTTTTACAGCACCAATGTCGCCCACATGCTTTTTGGCCTATATCAATTAAAAACACACCCATTGATTTAATAATTTTCTCTGTAATATTGAATTGATTAATATGATTTGTTGAAATGATTCAAGAAATCGACATTGGAATTGGAATTAATATCATGGAAGGCATAAGTTTTGATACCTTCTTAGCTGCTATATTCTGGATGCATAAGCTTTATCACCTATTGCTTACTTTCTTCAACTGTTGCAAAAGGTTTTGGTAGGAAAACTAAAAGTTTGCTTGGTATGAATTAAAATATGAAGTCCAGAAACATCAATAAGGATTTCTTTTATGGAGTTGTGCTGGCTATTTTTAATAGCTCAAAGATACCGATATGGCCAATGCATGCAAACGGTTGGATAAGCCTGTAACATGGTATACTAGCATATCTATTCTGAAATTCTCTAAACATCAACCTCTGGAATTGCATATTAAGAACGCACATAAATGTCTTGGAACTCTATTGCGTATTGTCTACCATTGTAAAGTTTGTTTTATTGATTCATTATAAAAAAAAACCATTATTCAGGCTATGTTGCTCAACAGCTTATTGCCAACATGTAGCCACACCCTACTTGGACTGGAGATGCTTGGAAGAGGAGGACTTGATGAGATAGATAAGTTTGTTTGAGCATGTAAAGTCATATAATCTTTCTCATATTTCTCATCTTTCTCACACCGATTCAGAAAAACAGGATAACATTTCGGAGTACAACATAATATCTAAAGAATTTATCCTTAATTATTCACTTTCGCACTTAGCCTTAGCACCCTAGCATTTGAAAAGCATTGTTTGGTTGCATTGCAACATCTTTAATCCACATTGCTTAATGCCCACTATTTGGCAGTGCATGCTGGACAATTTGCCACAATATAGTGCACATGCCATTTTTCACAGTACACAATACACACATGTAAAATAATGTTATATTTCCGTTGTTGCTAAGCATTGAATATGCAAAGCCATTGAACAAAAGAGACACAAGTATATAATGCCCCGCTATCACTTGCCTTTCGAGCATTGATTGACTATAGCCATAATAAGCAGGAACAAAATAGCCTTTTGCATTACGTCCTCGAAAATCGCTTCCAGTTGCTGCAAGTGTTCTTATAGATAATGAACTATTCGACATCTTATCTTATCTTATCTTCTAAGTTCATAATGCAAGAATGTGTGTTAGATCTATATTGTAAACAATGATACAAAATCTAAAGAGTAAATGCACAAAATCCCTTATAAGTCTAAAGTAAAGCTTTAGGTATTTCATCCTTGAAACTATGGGGTGCATGTTTGCTTTCATTGGTGTCCTTTGCACATGGAATGCCAATGAAGCCATGTGCAATACGAATTGTGCCACATGGCAGAATCTTTGTTTGAATGAAGGGTGCCACATGGGACCATTGAACAATGGGTGTCTATCTGTCTTCCATGCCAAGGTGTGAAGGATGCATTTACAGTAGAAATGCTGAACTTGAGCTTATGGTCATTTTGACATAATCCAGGCTCATTAACATATGCACAAATTCCAAAATTAATATTCCTCAATCTTTTCATACCAATCCAACATTTGCCTTCAATTTATGCCTGACAGAAAGCCCAGCAACGCTGGGCACTTTTTCTAGTATGAATATAAATGGAAAAATGGGATGAACGGTACACAAAGGGACTATGACAGAAAAAATAAAGGTAACACATGCGCAGTATGAGACTTTCAAAGAGCATACAGCCCCTCTGTAGATAACATATTGTTGCAGTTTGCAAACAAATTCTATGTTGTTAATAAGCTGCACAAGCACCCATATCACAATATATATATGCATCTGCAGGATCGAAGAGCTCTTGCAGAAGATAAGCAGATCCTCCACGGCTTATATTATGACTTCAGAACCAAGAGTTCTTCTTGGAAACATCTTAATTAACATGTATGCTAAATGTTGCACTATAGAAGATGGCCATAGGGTGTTTGACAGGATGGTCATGCATTTGTTTACATGGACTGCAATAGTTGTTGGTTACACACAACAGGGACATGGAAAAGAGGCCTTGCATCTTTTTGAGAAGATATTGTTTGAAGTTCTGAAGCCAGACAAGGCCATTTTTTGTAGTATCTTAAGTGTGCATGTACTAGCATAGGCACCTTACAACATGGCAAGTTATTACATGCTAGTATTACAAATAATGGATGGGATGTAGATCTCATTGTTGGAAGCACACTTATTAACATGTATGCTAAGTGTGGGAATATTAGAGAGGATCGCCAAGTATTTATCAAAAAGCCTAGACAAAATGTTGTTTCCCGGTTTGCACTAATTGCAGAATATGCTGACCATGGGGACATAACTAAAGCATATGCTTGTTTCTATGAAATGTAGCTCTCACAGAATGTGCAAGGATGCAAGTTCTGTATTAGAAAACACTAGTGCATTTCAAACTATTAAAGTCTGGATGTTATAGCTAGTAATGTTGACTGATATGTATGTTAAATGTGACTGCATGGATGATGCTTGTGAAATCTTTGATTGTATCTGTATTCGTGACACTATAGCATGGAATAAAACGATTTCAGGCTACATGCACGAGGGAAATTTGTTAATGGTGAGACTAAACCATTCTGTATGAAGCACATCTTAGTATCAATTGGAAGTAGGGCAGTCCTTCTCGACATACCAGGGAAAGAGTATGGCATAACCTCAGATAAGGCTCTCTCTTAAGAAGAATTTCATAAAAGGACTGTTGTTATAGGAGGAGGTTACATAAAAGTAGAATTTGCAGGAATTTTCAAAGGTACCATGAAGCCAAGTGGATATATTTTACAGCAAGCCTTACTACTGAGAGGATTTGATGAGGAAATGCGCGTTGTTGTAGCAAGAAACATGGAGAACATAGGTGTTACCTTCAAACTGTACAAATCTTGCAAAGATTGAGAAAGTAGAAGGTGGCTTGCATGTGTCCACTAATAAGGGCGAAGAGCTTTTAGCTGATGTGTGTTATTTATAATGGGTAGAAAACCTAACATAAAGGCATGAATTTGGAGGCAGTTAGTATTGAACTTGATAACTATGGTGCTATCAAGGTTAATGAGTATTCTTAGACATCTATCCCCAGCATCTGTGCTATGGGAGATGTCGCAAACAGAATCAATCTGACACATGTGGCCCTCATAGAAGGCACTTACTTTAAGAGAACGGTTTTTAATAAGAAACCATCCAAATTAGATTATGAAAATGTTTCTTGCATTGTTTTTTCCCCGCCATCTTTCAGTGGTTGGCTTGACAGAGCAACAAGCACTTGAAGTAACTAAAGGTGGTGTTATAGTTTATACATCTACATTCAATCCTATGAAGAATACAATGCCTGGGAGACAAGAGAAACTGTTATGAAGCTTATTGTTGACTCACAGATAGACATAGTGCTAGGAGCAGCAATGTGTGGCCTTCTTCAACCATGCCGAAGCCCTCCCTTCTTTGACACATGTCCTCTCTGTGAAGCTTGATGAACAAATTAAAGTAGCAGGCCCTCACGGATTGAGAGCTGACTTCGTTGCTTATTCCTTTTACTACTTGTTGGACCCATCCTTGAGTTATGACTGCTTTAAATTGATCAATACACTGTTGTTTTGAGCATGATGACATTCTTGATTTTTTCAAGCATCTCGCCTCTGCACATTTGATAGATACAAGAAACAATCCTATCTTTGATGTTTTATGGAAGGTGTTAGCCTTCCTTGAAGTTCTGAACCAGAATTCAATAGGGATTAGTTGTTAATTTAGGAGAAGTACCATCTACATCAGTCTGGTTATATTCTACAATGCAGCTATAACTGAAACTTTGGAGATAATTCTAAACTGAATCTTCTAGCCACACCATGGCTAAGAACAGTAACTTCAGCAGTGTAATATCTTTTCTATTTAACTGAACATGAAACATGTTTGACTTGAGATTTCTATTCTCTACAGTATTAGCATGTAGTTGTCAACTTCTACTACCTATATTTCATAACATAGAATATATGCATAAATAGCTTTGACTTATAATGTTTTGGGCCTTCTTTATACATGCAACGTGTGATATTTCGAGATAGATACAAGAGTCGGTATCATTTTCATCCAGCTAAGGTTTGGTGATTCATAATAGGCAAACAACCTAGCAGCCTAGTTGTGATATACTAATTAATCCGGCATGGTGATCATCACAAGTTCAAACATGATGACCATATTCCAAATGTCAAAGTAAACTTGTCACAAGCCGCAGTAGCATTTCATACCATGATGACTGTCACTTTTTGCTATAAGTCACGGAATGACTACATGTATTGAATTGCATCAAGCTTATCTTATTCTACAACAAATACCCTCAGTTCCAGGACCTAGAATGACTAATATACGAATTCTAAGTGTCAAAATGGATGGTAGGTATGGCATGTAGCATTAACAAGTCAGTGGCACATTTAGTAGTAATATACATATGTTCCATAATGATGCCATTTTGTTAACTTCAGCGTATACAATAAAGCATGATATCCCCCATATGCCATGAAGATGAAAGTACCAAAAGATGTATGTTTAAGATCACAACTACTTGTCACTATATGTATACAGAGCTACTTGTCACTTATCAAACAGTTGTATGGAATTCCATTTATTTCTTGAGACGTCCCCATGTGATTATTTTTGTTGACTATCACGACTGTCTCTGTTTTATAAGTGGGATAAACCATAGACTATAAGAGATAAAATCATGGAGGAAATTTCACCATTTTGTTTGAGACCATATTTAAGATGGCATCTTTGGCAAGTTGTCTGAGATAGCCCCTTCTCAAATCTTAGTTTGAATCCTCCTAAACATAAATTAAAAGTTTTCTTCATCTTATATTATAAAGTTCTAGCGTATGTCATGAATCAAACCCTAATTTGGATGGTCGAGACCATCTGATTGCATCTGAAGGCCGAAATTTATCGCACGACTTCCCACCACCTTGATTGGCCATGTTCTGATCTCTTAAGAGGAAAGAGAAAAGGAAAACGGGGGTGAAAAGGGCAAAGTGAAAGGCAAAAAGGCATGGATAAAAGGGCAAAGAGCACAGAAAACATGAAAGGAAAAGAAAGGAGGAAAAGGAAGATGAAAAGGACACTACGAAAAGGAGAAGGGGGAAAGGGTGAGGACAGTAGTAAAAGGGAAGCGAAAAAGGGGAAGAGGAAAAGGGTAGAGAGAAGGAAAAGGAAAAGAAAGGGGGAGGAGGAGGGACCGAAAAGGGACACTGGGAAAGGGGAAGAGGAAAAAGGTGGGAAAAAATAGAAAAGGGGGGCAAAGAAAAAGGGAGGGGAGAAGGGAGGGAAAAAGGGAAAGGGAAAAAAAGGGAGGGGGAAGCGGGGAAGGGAAGGAAAAAGGACATAGAGAAAACTGGAAGAGGGAAGGAGGGAAACGAGAAGGGAAGGAAAAGGAAGTGGGAATATGTGAGGAAAGGGTAAAAGGAAAGGTATGGAAAAAAAGAAAAGGTAAAAGAATAAAAAAGGGGGAAAGGGAAGGAAAAAAGGCACGAAAATAAAGGGAAGGAAAAAAAGGGCACTAAAAAAAGGAGAAGAAAAAAAGGTGGAAAAAAGGATATCGAAAAAAGAAAAGAGAAAAGAAAAAGGAAAATGGAGGAGGAGAGGGGGAAATGGTACGGGAAAAAATGGAAGAGAGAAAAGGGTAGGAAAGGAGGAAAAGGGAAGGGAAAAGGCTATCGGAAAGGCAAAGGGGAAGGGGAAAGGGAAACGAAGCGAATGGGAGAGGAGGGGAGGAGAAGAGAGGGCAGGGGAGAAAAGGAAAAGGGAAAAAAGGTAAAAAGAAAAGGGATAGGTAAACGGGGAGGGGAAACAAGGGAATGAGGGAAAAATAAGCGTAAATTAGGAAAATAGGAAGGGGGGGTAAAAAGAAAGAGTAAATAGAAAATAAAAGGGGGGAAAACAGAGAATAGGAAAATGGAAAAGCAAGAAAAAAAGGAAAAGGGGTGGAGAAAGGGTGAAAAAGGAAAGGGCAAACAAAAATGGGAGAAAATGAAATATGAAATTACAAAAATAAAGACGGCGAAGGGGAAAACAAAAAAGGAAAAAAGGAGATGGTAGAACTGGAATAGTGGAAAAAGAAAAAGGGTAAATGGAAAATAGAACGGGTAAAAGAAAAGAAAAGCATGGAAATGCAAAAGGAAAAGGAAAAAAGAAGGGAACGTAGAAATGTGGTCAAATGCTCTTAGTTGTGTGACTTTAAGAACATGAATTCATTTAACAATTTGCTCTAATGTATCATTTAGAGTTTCTAGCTATGCCCAGCAACGCTGGGCTTCATTTCTAGTGATATTTTAATGTTTACACGATCTCATGCAATACATTATAAGGCAATGCTTTTAGTCATTTTTTCTATTTTTTTTTTCAACTGCAGTGTATCAAGTGCATTGTCCACTCGTAACATTGTTAAACTGATAACATTTGTTTTGCACTAAAGCATGCATGGGAAAAGTACCATATATTTTGGCTTAAGGAAATTAGACTCGCAACAATTTAAGTCCAAGTTGAAATTGTTGTCTACGTGATTGATGTACCCTCATGGCCTTCCCAATGCAATAATAAAGCACATAGAGGAATGACTGTATGATTTCAATGTTTGGGTTTTTGTGGTTTGGCTGGGTTTTTCTGTATAGAGGATGTGCTTGGATAAGGTGCAATAGGATAGCTACAATCAAACCCCAACAATCAACAATGGAGATCTCATCCTCTGCATTGAAGGATCCAATTCTACCATTTGAGGGGCAACCCTATGTTGACACATAACTTCTTTGTTTATCTACTTTATCTTTCTTCATCTTCTCTCCTACTTCAATCCAACCTAAACCTTGCCCCAAGCCCGCCCTACTTGAGGTGAGCAAATCGTTTCAAATTCTTCATATTGCTTTGTCGCTCTTTGTTCATTCGATTCATATCGTATCTCAGTTGCTTTCGTTGAATTATTTGCATGTATTTATTTGTTGCTCATGTCAATATCTGACATTTTCTATTTCTTTTAAATAGGATAGACATAAAAGTAGGACATAATCTACATGTTCACATTCACCTATGGGACATCAAACATCGCTTGGATGAACAATCACTAAGAAGAGTAAGATACTACTCTAAGAAGAGTAAGACAGAATTAAACAAGTTCAATACAACATGTTCACCATCTTCCTAAAAAAATGTAAAGTGATCATTTGTAACTAGCAGTGATATTCTACTGAGCTGCCAAAGTTGTTCCTTACTATGCACCTTCAGCCAATTGGATTTTGCCCTTCACTTATATCAACACTTGAACAATGCCTACTATCTTACAAAATTTGTTACAGTATTGGTTAACACATGGTAAATCGAAAGATTTACAACATGATACATACCCATGTTGGTTAGCATAGAGTAAGCAAAACGATTTACGTCATACAAAAAAAATCCATGTATTCTATAGCATCAACTAAGTAAAATGTTGTTCACTAAATAGTTCATACATCCAGTTCATGGGAATCAAAAGTTATGATGACCTATATTGCTAGGAAGTAAGATGACCTATTTGTTATAATTCCACATGGGTGGTTTAAATTAGTAATTTGAATCCTACAAGTACAATATCTTCCTTTGACCTCAACAAAAGTTCCTTATGCATATACAACTTCAAACTTTTCAAAAAAAAAAAAAGCCATTTATTTCAATACATAAATTCATTTGTGCCATCTACAAATGCACAAACTCAAAAACAACACATTTAATCGCCACACCTAGCATAATGTCTTGCACTGTTACTAGTAATTTTGAGTATGATTTTCACATGATTTAACATTATGTAAAACATTGTTGGGATGTATTATTTATTAACATGCACCAAGGTTCTAATTTAGCGTTTCAAATCCGCCGCAAGATGACATTGTCTCTGCGATCTATTTAGATGAAGAGCTTATTTCATGGGTATGATATCAACATCACCAATTGCAACAATTCATATCCTGCAGACCATGAAGATACAATGTTAGAATGCATTTTGCATATTCTTGAGTCTAAGCCTAATGTTATTGTTTTTCACATTCTTAAGTCTAAGCCTATTGATATTTTTTTAATGAGAAGATGATTGAATTTCCTCCAGTCCTATATTTTTCAAGCACTTCTTGATTGCCAAATTCCTTCCAAATTTCCATTAATTCCAAAAAAGAAACAAAATATAAATTTAATTTCATGCAAAGCAAGAACACATAATTATATAGAAATGATTCTATAAAGACGCAGACTGCATCTCCTCAAAAATTGGAATGGAGAAGGAGAACTCGACTGTTTAACTAAAACAAAACATACAAAGAGAAACCGATCATTAATTAAAACAAAGCCATAACGCTGAATTCATGCAAGTGCCCTAAATATTAAACAACAAGAGCAACTATAACTCTCTTAAGATTGCCAAATACTTCGTAATCCAAGATAATGCATGCTGTCGCGACGTTAGCTTTGCTCCAAGCCATGAGGTTGTGAATACTAATGAAGGTTCTGAAGCTCAAGACATTTATTGCACCACTTCCAATGGGGGGGGGAAAAAAAAGACCACATGTATTATGAAACGTTGGAGAGTATATCTCCAAAAACCAAACACTAAAAGTGCACATCTCTAAGTTTATTCAATCATCCCTTCAATGCTAATATTGTTGCCAATGTTCGTAACAAAGCAGCAGCAATGCAAGAAAGAACACTAGACATGGAAGCTTATGTTCCTAACAAAGCAACAGCAGCAAAGCAAGGAAGAACACTAGAATGACAGCATCATGGAAGCTTATGTTCCTAACGACGCAACAGCAAAGCAATGAAGAACACTAGAATGGCAGCATCAAGCTTCCCTAGCCAGACCCGTGAAACCAACGTGACAGAAGATACCCTAACTTTCATGTTATCATCGTGACTATCAATTCCAAATCCAAATGTTACCACCCAGGATAAGGAGGACCTACAGATGCCTATTCTGGGTTGTAAAAGAAATGTACCTTAACGCATCTTTTTTAGAACCACATTCATCATTTAAAGAGACATTATACAAGAAACCAAGAGTAAGAATGGTACTGTTGGTAGTGGTTTGTCATGATAAAGAATATGTTTACTACACGCATTATCAAAAGCAACAATAACAATGCGCATTCAATTATGAATGAACATGGCCATGAACCTTAAAACATTACTAATTCTTGGCTTTTGGACAATGTTAGACCGAAGCAGAACTGAAGCTGTAATCATGACCACAGCCCTGGACCTTCTAAATGGAGTTTCTAAACAAATGCCACTTTATCCTGTCACCTAGAGATTAAAATTCTTAGATAATCTTAATCATTCCTCTGAATAACTGCTTTATATGAAACATAAATTTGTAAATTACCCAATCGTCAATGTCTGAAATTTTGGAATCATTATACAACATACCATATTTTTGTCTTCATCATGGCCGCCTAGCAGGAGGTCCAGCACCACGTTGATTCGTCATTTCTTTTCCAGCCACTAAGAAAAACGCTGTATGCCTGTGACGGAAAGAGAGGAAATACAAAATAAATATAAATTCAGATGCTCATACAATCATTTGCATAATAATAAGATTATTAAGTTCTTTACTACCGAAGAATATTCGTTCACCTAACTAGAAAGATGTTCTTTGGTGCACAATTCTCTTCTGTGCACAACAAGTAAATTCACATACTGTAATCTTGCTAATCTATTCTACAGTTACATAATGAATAAGATTAGTGATGTTTATAACCTGAAGAAATTGAACATCTTTGTTCTAGAATCTTCGTCTATTTCTTCCACACAATCAAGAGCAGATTTCATGTGTTGCAACCATCGTTCTGCTGCTTCCTCTGTAATTGGATAAGGTCCATGCCGGCCAATTAGGGCAGGATGGCCTGCAAATATATTGTAATTTGTATCAACAGTTATTCAAGCACATTTAAGCCAAATAAAAAATAAAATTAAAAGAATTGGATACCTTTCCTTTGAGAATATAAAGGTGGCCCGCCCATTCTTTGAATAAAAAATTCATATTGGTTCCTAATAGCATCTTCTTTATTTGAATTTGCAAATATTGAGCGAAACCATTCATCATCGTCACCATACACCCTGAACAAAAGAACATCAGTAAGATTGGAGTACAAAGCATAGCCAAGCCAAACTATAATATTGGGCCATGCCAATGCTTTAGATGCTACCTGCAGATAAAGAACGAAAAAATCATATTGATATGGTTTAGGAAGAACAGCCCCTATTTTAATTGGACAGCAACTTATTAGACAGTTAACATGAACCTCTTGAAAAGCTTATTTGAAAATTTGCAATGGACAACCTGAAACCATTAAGCTTTATACATTATCCTAATATAAAGGGACTGCAAATATTGATAAAACCCCATGCTTTAAATGACCGATGTGAAGCGAAAAGCAATCACGATGCACATATCTAGGCAGGTTTTGATCTCAGCGTTAAAACATAACTTGAAAGCCCTTGAATTCCTTGTTTGTATCATTTATTGCTATTTGGTTACCTCCGAAAACAAAAGCTGGTATATTTATTACATCAGGATGCATGGTTCCCAGGTCAAGAACCACATTGAATTATAGCAGAGAACTTAAAGAATAGTGGAATACATAGATCCCAAGTTAAAAGCATACATGAAACTATGACAGAGAACTTAAAGAATATAGGATGCCAAATATGAAATCACCTGTTATAAAATTCTGTAGAGAGCTTCACAAATGTCCCTTGTCCAAGCCTTTCATACAAATTAGTGTCATCAATAGAAAATGCATCATCTGGTGTTATACCACTTCGAATGGATGCCTGGTGTTGCAAGCTCTGCATCTTTCTTGGTTTCTGCCAACACGTATTGGTGATGTCAGTTCAATATCCACCAGGCAATCACATTCCTCTGACGTCAATATCCATTTAGTTAAATTGCCAATGCACAGCATAATAAATATAATGAAACAGTTAATGAAAAGACAGTTGATGTGATCCGCAACAATCAATTATCAAGAGCATATAAGAAGACAACTGATACATTCTCATTGAATCAAGTGTCATATGAGAAAAAAGGGTTCATACAAACCCTCCAACAGAACATGCAAAAGGGTTTAGAAAGATTAGAGTTCTGCAATTTGTTAACATTGATATCAAGGTCGTTATAAGACAGATTAAATGAAAAGACGAGACCATACCTTGTAGAAGCTATGGAGCTGAGGAACTGCGGCTGCTATACTGAATGATGGAGGTTTTAAACTAGATGATGAATGAGAACATTATGAGCTCATTCTATGCATCATTGTACGCTTCCATCACATTCTCCAAGAATTATGACAACATAAAGAGCGTTATCAAGCGGCACTCGACTAAAGAACACTTTTCATTTTATTCTTTTCGGTCTGTCGTATGTGGCTCAAAAATTGGATGCTGTTTCTTAGTTTCCCAATAACTTTTTTTAACACCTCTATTGTATGAAATTATCTTGCTACACATCAACCGTTATGTTAAAAAGATAAAAATATAACATAACAGATTTGATAAAAAGGGCATTCATATACATAAAATGGCCTTAATTGAACTTAAAGTGACCTCAGCTCACTTGGACTGTTAGTGTATTTTTTGGTTTGGTTGACTTTGTCTTAATTTTACTAAGCCCAACATAGTGTGAGCATGATTTCAATTAATATTTTTATTTAAAAAGTTAAACTCACATTAACTGGAATTCTTAACCCTCTTAACCCAATGCTAACTTAACTAGTGGCGTGCATGAAGAATCCACGGTAGGTGTGGACCTACCCTTAATCTGGTACAAGTACTTCATTAGACAAGTACAATCGAAAACTAAAAAGTAAAATATTGTATCCAATAATCTAAATGATTCAACCCGCATATGACAGACCGAAAAGAATAAAAATGGAAATTGTTGTTTTGGTCGGGTGCCAATGGAGAAACACCAAGGGTTTGATAATGCTCTTTATGTTGTCATATTTATTGGAGAATGGAATGGAAGCGTACAATGATGCATAGAATGAGCTCATAATGTTCCATCCATCATCTAGTTTAAAACCTCCATCATTTAGGATTGCAAAGTTCCTTGCCTCCATAGCTCCTACTAGGTATGATCTCGTATTTTCATTTCGTCTATCTTATCAATTAATACATACCTTGCAAGAAAAGAAAACATGCATGTTCTGTTTGAGGGTTTATCTGATTTTATTTTTTTTCCATCTTATAAAGCTCTTTCAATTATCTCTTTATAAGCTCTTGATAATCGATTTCGACATTACAATATGGCTGCTTCTACTTTTTTTTTTTTTTTTGAAGGAAAGAAGATATTTTATTCATCAGATGGAAGTATTACAGCATATAGATCCCTCATGGATCAAATAGAAAATTAAGCTTATAGGATCCCACACGGATCAAATATCCTATCTGAATCTTTGATACTCGAGAGGCCTCTCTCAACCTCTTCTTGGTCTAACTAGTACTTCTGTGGAAATTACCATCTTCCCGGCTAGAAAGAGTACTAGAGGAGACAAGTACCAACTTTCAAAAATTCAAATAATCCCCGAATGCGTATAGAAAAGCCTCCCCGCAAGAATAGAGGTGAATAGAAAAAGAATCTGAGAAACATGAACATTACGCCACAATGTTCAAAAGGAACTACACTGCCTTCCAAAATCTAATCAAGAATACGGTTAAGCAACCGGTGATTTCGAAGCCAAAAGTGTGAGACCAAAAAGGATCTTTGCATTGTTCGGGGACTGTAGCAATCGACCGATCTTTGGCGGACACAAAGCCCCGGCCGCCAAACTTCTCCCAAAAAGCCCGGTTCAAGATGTAAAAGCGTCTTCTTGCCCGGATAATCCCTAGCTTCGGCAATCTAAATCAGTCTCACATATTACTTGCCATATGCGTAGAAATGAAAAGATTTCTGTTGTTTTCCAAGAATCAATCTCTATACCTTTACGCTAGCAAGAAAGAGCGAGGAGAAGAGGGAAAATCCATCCATTTGGAAAGATCGAGAATTTAAGATTGTGATGCTAAATTCAAGAACTGTTTTTCCTACCAAGATTGCAAAGATTCTACTCCACCTTATAAGCCATTTGCCCTTTCGGTGTGTTTCTGCATAAAAGACGGCTGCCTCTAAGCAGAAAACAGAATGCTTCAAAAGAAGCATGGAGTTGAATGACCACGTTAGTGGCTTGGCAGCAAATCCTGGGAAGAACCGCCACAAAAAGCTCCAAAATAAAACACCAACAGAAGAAATCAAGAACTCACTGGCAGAGGCAAAACCCTTGCTAGCCCCAACACGAATTGATAGATCTGATTTGCAGCAGCAGTGCCGGACTGAGAAAGAGGGGCGGTCCCCCTCTCACGGCCGCCCTAGCCGCTGATAGAGGCGCCAAGAAACCACCGACATTTTTCCATATGTTCAGATTCAATTATCTACTTCTACTTTATGACTAAATCTTTATGTCATTCAAAGGGATGATTCCTGAGATGTATTAGTCAAAAAAGAATAAGATAATTGAAGAGCATTTTTCACTAACTTGAGATCAACTGGATCCTCCTATGGGGCTTTATATGATAAAGGCATCATCACATTGTTGATGATGTTCTGGGTGCATACATAAATGCTAACATTTCCAAAATATATATATAGAAAATATGAGATCATTGTTCTTGAGGAGGCAATGAAGAAGAAGGAACTTTTGCTCTACCAGCAATGGAAAGCTCAAATGGCAATGCGAGCATGTGACACAATACATAATCGTACAAGGGTCTCTTGCAAGCGATTAAACATTGGAATTATGAGATATATAGCTTAAATTCAAAATTGATGGCCAGCATTCTTGAGCAATAATTGACAATATGGGCAGAGGAGGCAGAGGTGCGAGCTCTCACACAGGCAGGATTCTGCCCTAGGCACCTCACAATTGATCATATTTTTACACTATGGACCTTGGTTGAGGATAGCAGGAACCACCGACAGGACCTCTATTGTTGTATCGTCGACTTCGTAAAGGCTTTTGATACACTGCCTTAGGAAAAGTCGTGAGAAAGATTGAGACAATTGGGTGCCCCCACACACTTGCAAAATGCGTTGCATAGACTGTATGAGACATGTATGAGTTGTATACCTGGGACTATACTTGTTCAAGATTTTAGTGGAACCCGTTCCTTTATACGAGGCCGATGTCTAGGGCCTGGTCATATCCTTGGCCATCTGGAACGACATGGAGAATGTGCAGAAAATCCTTCTAGTCTCGTATCTTATTCTTCTATAAGAGACAGGTTTTTTGCCTCTACAGAGGGCCAAACTCAACCGCCACATCATCTACTTTTAGAAGATAGCTAGTATAGGCAATAATTGCCTCCCCAACCTTGCTTATGGTGTGGCTATAGGTCCGCAGTGCCTTAAGACCTGCTGGAGGGAGAGATGAGCTTAGTGGTTCGATCGATGGAATGTACACTATCACAAGTGCATACAGGTAGAAATTGATGAGGATCATCACTTATGGCAATACCGTGATACATGCTTCCTCAAAAAGCGGGATGCTAGTGCCCTGGAGCAAGTTAAGACGGCACATTTGTGCATGAAGAATGGAATGCCCTTTGTCTAGCTGGAGGCCATACGTTGGGATAAGATGCCCAGAGGATGCATCGGCAGTCCAGTATATTGTTAAACAAACCTTATAGCCAGGACCACGCTGGTTGAACCTCTGGACAATCAAAGAGACAGTGCTCAAGAGTCTGAACGTCTAAAAGGTAGAGTGGGCATACTGCAGATATGCGAGGATCATAGCGATGTCAAAATGCATTAACACGCAGGCACCTGTGGATAACCTACCACCATAGTACAGAGACTTTAGAGTGGAGAAACCTATCCCAAAGCCATCACCATGTACGACACAAAGTGGGCTGTGGAACCTGTAGGTGCCACCCATCTGGCAACTGGAGGGACTATGGTGCTAAAAAAAGGCGATATATTGATCTGACAAAGTGCTTGCCTTTGTTAATATTTTCATGACAGTCCCATGGCACCCTTTCAGCAACATCAACTGTTATTTATGATGTCTTGAGGCTGGGATTTGAACCCAAGTTTATTTCCAATACTCAGCCTCCTACAATTAGCTCAAACAAACCTGCTTGCAAGACTCCCTCTGCTTGCTTCAGACAACCGAGCCAATTCCGGCTCCAGGCAAATCGGCCCAACAGGCCTACTCCAAGCACGTCGGCTCAACAAATCCGACTCCTCTCTCCTTCCACTGTTTCGGCTGCCCTATTTTCTGTCGTCCGCACAGTTACAGAACAGAATAACTCATTTTAACAAAAGGCCCCATTTTTATTCTTAAGGACTATACCTTGCAACCTGCTTTCATAAATCTCGACCAGAACCGCACTCTGAACTGTTGGGTGTCAAAACCCACAGACGCAATGTAAAGTGGTTGGGGGCAGGGCCCAACTGAGCAATGAAGTGTGGTGTGTGGTCACATGTCCAGTTGGATGCTGCCTAGTGGCGTGACGTTAAAATACTATCTATCTATCTATCTATCTATCTTAACATAAACCATAGTCTTTTACTTGATTAAAGCATGACCCATGTTCCCAACATCCCTTCTTCATGATTTAATCAAAATATCTCCTTTATCAATAACAAGTTTGTATCTGAGATCTTCAAATCTACTTCCTCTTAAAGGCTTTGTAAGAATATCTGCAAGCTGATGATCTGTAGTAACATATTGGACGTTTATTTGTTTTTTCTCCACCATATCTCTTATAAAATGCATATGCATTTCAATGTGTTTCGTCCTTTCATGAAGAACGGGATTCTTACACATCTGGATGTAACTCATATTGTCACATTGCAGCTCTGTAGGATTTCTTTGTGGCACATCTAGTTCCTGTAATAATTTTCTAAGCCAGATAATCTCTTTAGCAGCTAATGTGCAAGCTGCATATTCTGCTTCTGCTGTTGATAAGGCAATAGATTCTTGTTTCTTACATTTCCATGAAATTAAGCTTCCACCTAAACACATAGCTGTGACGTTCCAAGGGAATATACGCCATAAATACGTATATTCCTGGACCCATCACCATACAAGCCTACCTAGGTAGCCTTGTATGCCTTGGATAAGTGGCAAGGGGTGCACATCTAAGTTAATTGTTTAACTTAGATAACCTTAGGATAAGGCCCATTTCCACATGGCCTTATCCTAGTGGGCAACCGCCACACGGCCTCATCTTAGTGGTGCCACGTGGCATCCCATCTAACCCTAACCCTAGACCCTTTTTCCTGACCTAGCACCTGAGCTCTCATCCATGTGCCCGAAACCCCGTTTCGAGCACCGTTCGTCATAGCCTAGCCTGGAGCAGCAGCCCCTGGAAGGTGTGTATGATCGTAGAGGGAGCAGGCCTTCGAACCCCGTCTAGGAGCATGGAGACGCCAGGAATGGGAGGGAGCGCATCTGGAGGAGGTAGGTTGAGTAGAGTTCATGTTAGTTCATCTGGAAGTTCGCACTCCAGATGGGTTAGTATGTTGTGTCTAGAGTAGAGCCACCCTAGATCCTTTGTTGAACATCTTGAACCCTAATCAAGGAACCCTAACTGATAGTTAGATATGTATGATTAGGTTAAGATGTTCATATGATATTGTTCATGACGATTATGTGATGATGGTTGATCATGTTGTTCCTCTTGTGTTGGGAGGGGGGGTAGAGACCTAGGGCCATGTGTAGTATGCTCCTAGTATAGATCCCTTAGTTCCTATTAGTTGCGGCCTGTGCATAGGAACCCACCGGGCTATGGAAGCTATGATATGACTCAGCACTATATAACGGGCTAGAGGCAAGATGGAGGGTGGATCCCTGCCGAAGTGGGGGCTTGGGGGGGATCCCACAAAGGCTAGGCTTATGGTCGGTCACTCCCGTGTGGGCGGGCATGGGTCCGACACCTCCAGGGACAAGCGGTGTCGCCCTGCCTCTCGGGGAGTTGCAAGTGTCGGCTTGGCTCCTGTTTTGGGGGGTTCGGATGGGAGGTGCAATCGTGTGTCGTCCACGATTCTCTAGCCGCCGAGTGGAACCTCTAGACCCGGGAAGGGGAGATGCAACCCTTCCTACCTCGTCGGACCGAGGGGAGATGCAACTGGGTAGTCCGATGGGTGATGCCATGGGATTAGCATTATCCAGGAAGGTTAGAGTCATGCCACGGCTTGATCTAACCCATCCGCAAAGTATGCAGGGAGGGGCGGATGGAGTGGTCAACCCTAGCCATTGTCTTATACCGGCCCGCCATTGTTTATGACTCGATGCTCTATCTTGAGGCCTATCTAGTCAGTCGATTCCCTCATGTGTCGGAGCCACGGGTAGGAGCCCCATGTTTTATGGTATATGATTATGTTCCTTGCATCTCTGGATATGCGATTGAGCTACCCTTCGAGGTAGCATATTGTATTGTATTGCTAGTTCTGACGTGTTTATGCTTCCGCTGTGATAGGAGCCCATAGGGGAAGGGCGCGCAAGACACTTCCGTGTCCCCTTCCCGCACTACGGAGGTCCCAGAGTGCGGGATAGACGGAGGGCCTGTGCGGTTGTTGAGCCGGACGGGGGATTTCCTGCCGAGCAAACGGCCGGGTGCCGTATATTTAGCAGGGAGCGTCACAATAGCAAAACCCGAAGTGGATCTTCTTGTATCTAAATCTCCTCCCCAATCTGAATCTGCGAATGCTTTTAAAATCATATTATCATTTTTATATTGAATGCCAAGATCTTGAGTACCTTTCAAATATCGTAGAACCCGCTTTGCTATCGTCCAATGACACCTGCCAGGATTATTCCCAAACCTCGTTAGCAAATTCACCACAAATGATATGTCAGGTCTAGTGCAATTAGCGATGTACAAAAGACATCCTACTAATTCTCTATACGGCACGTCTTCCATATCTCCATACTCCGCTTCTGTTTGAGGTCCCATGCTGCTAGATAATTTCTGTCCTGGGACAATTGGAGTGCTTACAACCTTACAATTTTCCATTTTGAACATTTTCATCATTCCTCGTATGTTTTTTGCCTGTGTCAAAGTAAGTGTCTTTGTTGTCCTGTTTCTAGAGACTTCCATTCCTAAGAAACTCTTAAGTTCACCCAAATCTGTCATCTGAAATTTCCCTTTAAGAATTTGTTTACAACAATATAAGCACTCCATATTATTGGATACCATAACACAGTCATCCACGTATAGAGCTATCAGACAGTAGACACTGTTATTTTTTTATAGATAAATATTCCCGTCTGTATCCAAATTCTTGAAACTTTGTTGCTTCAGAAATTTATCTATGCATTGATACCACTGCCTTGGAGACTGTCTTAGACCATAGACTGCCTTTTTCAATCTCCATATCTTATTTGATCCTTCCTCAAAGCCAGATGCTTGTTTCATATAAATTTCTTCATGAAGATCAGCATTCAAGAAAGTTGTTTTTACATCCATGTGATGTACATCTAAGTCTCTAGCATTTGCTAATGCTAGTAACAGCCTGATACTTGTAAGTTTCACTAACGGGGAGAATGTCTCGTCATAATCCACACCCTTCATTTGAGAAAACCCTTGTGCCACAAGTCTTGCTTTATACTTCTTCTCTCCATCAACTCCTGTTTTAATTCTGTAAACCCATTTATTTCCAATGATATTTTTATTGAGAGGTTTATTGACAAGCTCATAAGTACCTATGGCCTTAAACGAATTCATCTCGTCAATCATCGCACGCGTCCAAAATTTTGCATCATCACCACTTACAGCATCGTCATAACCTGTTGGCAACTCAGAGTTCATTATATTCATGACTTCTGGTGTATCGTCACTGTGTAATCGTTTACTTTTTCCACTGATGTCAAATCTACCGTATCTGCTCAAATCCACATGTGACTATGTCTCCTCTCTAAGTATCTCCGTATGTGTTCTCCTTTTCCTTGGTCTATCACGTTGTACTTCTTCCGCTTGCACTTGTTCTGCTTGTTCTGATACAATTTCATGTTCTGTTACTCTGTCACTTTCGGAAATTATTCCACTGTTATTAGCCTTCACAATAGCGGGCTTCATTACCCCATCATCATGCCACTCACTTCCATCACCATCAGAATCATAGTCATTATCGTGAACTTTAATTCTTGTAAAATCCGATCCCTGTACAACAGACTTGTCACTAGGAGATTTATTTATTTGTTTTCAGGAAATCTCTGTATACAATGTTTTCATCAAACACCACGTCCCTACTTATTATAACCTTTCTTGTTTGTGGATCATATAATCTGTATCCCTTACTTTCAAAATCATATCCTACAAGAAAGGTGATAAGGGTCCAATTTTTGTCTATCTTCATCAGGTACATGAGTATATGCCATACATCCATATACCTTCAGTAAGGAGTATACATTTTCAACAAGACCTTGATCCCACACATTTTTAGGTGTTTTGCCAAGCAAACTTACTGAAGGTATTCTGTTTTGAATAAACACAGCAGTCTTAAGAGCTTCCTCCCATAGAAATTTTGGTAAGCCTGCTTGTTTTAACATCGACCTTGTAGCATTCAATAAGGTCCTGTTTTTACGTTCTGCAACACCATTTTGTTGTGGTATTGCTCTACATGTTAATTGCCTTTTAATCCCTGCCTGTTTACAAAAGGATTCAAATATTTTGGCCATATGAATATGAATATGAATATGAATTAAATCATGCCCACTTAGGACCTTGAAGGTCATGGAGCAAAATATACAACGTTGTTCATAGTTTTAGAACTAAAGAGCGATGTGCTTCCACATTTTTGAGATAAAGACCAAGTACCATGGGATCTCTTTCTAACAAAGAAGAAAAATTAACCTCAGTGATGCCAAACTTAGTTCGAATCTCCACATAAGTCGGGCAAACCAGGAATGCATGGGCTACGTCTTCAACCATGTTCATCTCACAAGCCTTGCAGATTCTTTCCTCTTTGGCGTCTTAGACCATCTCCCTATTTCCATATGTAGCCGGTGAGAGCTCGTTCTATATCTTGCAATGTATTGTTTCAAATGTCTGGGGATTTGAGCTTTCAAGTAATCTTGTTCACAATACACCAGTATAGGATTTACTTCTGAAATGTATGAGAGCATGCGAGAACCTTTGGTGACCCAAAGCCTCTCCACAACACGTGTTTGGACAAGATCACGGGCACCTACTTCAGTATCTGGCAACTGATCCAAGGATATCCCCCACCATTCTGCCCATTGACAAGCATCCCTATACCACCCTGATGTCGTGGACTGTGACAAAGCAAGTTTGGATAATCGCCCATCCTATTGCTTTTGAATTCGGTAATGAAATTAAGTGTGCGATACAATGCTTCGCTTCAAGAGGAAGCATGCTGTTTTCGAAAGCATGTCGCATAAGGAATTTGAGATTTGATTCCTAACTCCTCTTGAAGGAAGATTTTCAGAACCCTTTCTAATTGAGACCTTTGCATTTGCAAAGAGATCTTTGGGACCCCATATGGGCGAACCGTAGAGGAGCACCGTCTGCAGCAGAGTCTTGAACAAAATCTTTTTGAGGCACCGGTCTGTGAGAGAAGCTTTATGGCACTTAGATAACATGCTGTACAGAGCTGCCTTGCCCCCCTGAATCCGTTTCCTGATACATTCCTTCCAATTGTACTTAGCTGAAAATTCTAGCCCCAAATACTTATAGCTGCCTACTGTCTCTAGAACCTCAAACTTGTACGTGAAAATTGGCCGATTAATCGTGCCCACTACCATGATTTTAGACTTTGTCAAATTTACATGCATGTGCCTTAGATCACGTAAGCACGCCAAAGTTGTCCAAATGAGATTGTAGACCTTAGGTTTGCGCTATCAATACTACATCATCTGCATAAAGAAGAAGTTGCACAAGAAAATTACCTAGAATGGAGCCTGAAAAACCTCTACTGCCTAGCCATTCTTCCAGCTCGTCGATGTACAATCCAAACAAGGTTGGAGACAACGGACACCCCTGGCGTACACCTATGGTGCTCTTAATTTCCTCATCCAGATTGACTGATAGCTTTACCAACACCTCTGAATATAATTGGGATATGGCCCCCCGTAATTGCTTCGGTACTCTGAGTTGTTCCATCCGGGTAAAAGCATGTTAGGGTGTCCCTTAAAAAGTATTATTTAGTGACCAAAAAAGTCCCTAAAAAGGTACCCAGGACTGGGTACTGGGTACCTGTGTAACGTGTCAATAAAAGGTACATTTTAGAACTTATATATATATATTTTGATCTTCGATAGCATTATATTTATCCTAACATTAAATATTAACACGTCCTTGACTTTTATTTTGAACTTTTATACTAGTTTTAATGAAAAGAAAAATGAGAAAGTACCCAGTTCTAAAGTACCTAGTGTATGTACTTTTGCAGGTTCCAAAAGTGGTACACCTTAACATGCTTTTACCCATCCTCATGCCCAAATCCTTCCTTGGAACAGTATCAAAAGCTTTCGTGAAGTCTATGAAAGCTAGATAAAGAGCCTGCCTTGGATTTTTTGCTTTCTCCATCAACACACGCAAGCTTAGAGCATGGTCTAGTGTGCAATGATTCTTCCTGAAGCCCGCCTGGCATTTTGCTCTCTTTCCGGTCTCGTCAGCCCAGAAGCTAAGTTTCTTTTCTAGTAGGCTGCCTAACAGTTTTGAAAACGTGCTGCCAATCAAGATGGTCTGATAGATTTATGGATGGGGAAGACTCTATTCGTCTTCCATTCCTGGGGCAGACCTTGCCTAACAGCCTGATTCAACAATTTTGTCATCACTTTTAAGGCCACATCACCACACCATTTTAACAGTTCCATGCTAAGTCCTTGCATGTCTGCTGCCTTCCCATTTTGCATGTTGCTGAGCGTGGCTCTTACATCACACTCTGTAAACAGGTCTTCATCCACCTCCTCAATACGCATACCATCAGCCTCGTGAGCATAAAGCTCCTTGACCATAATTAGCATTTCTGCGGGATCCAGTTCTGATTGTTTAGGCAGTGGTGACATTTGTTTCCAGAAGGTTTTTGGGTGACCACAAAACCACTCCTGCAACTTGTGTTGCCTCCTGCAGCCATCATCTTCTCTTGCGATATGCCACGGACATTTCATACCAACACCTTCAAGGTCCTGAGTCCCTAGTCTCTCCTTCGTTTTGTAATGACTGCTTTCCCTGTGTTATCCAGGAATACCCTTTGTCCCATTGCCCTTGTTTCCTTTACCTTAGTTCATTCCCGCCTTCGGGCTTCCTGTTGTGTAGGAGTTAAATCCTGGTCTAACCAAATTGCATGGCCTTTCAGAATGCCGCGGTTTTGCAGCACCATTTCCTTAGCTTCTATTGTTCTAAATTTCACCAAAATTGGTCTTTTCGGGCCCTTGCCTATTCGATGCGATTACACGAATCGAGGCTCATGCAAATGCATGGTGTCCTTGAAGAAATGATCTGTAGTAGCTGATATATCCTCGCCATCAATTTCAGAGGATAATCGATCTTGATGCAAAATCATTTGCTCCTTGGTAGTCTTAGCTACCAGATCGGCCAATTTGGTCTGTAGTTCTTCTTGTAATTTAGAACTTGGTTCAGGAATAGGCTTCAAAAGCAAGTTTTTCAGTTCAAAATTCTGAGAATGTAATTCCTTGTTTTGTGAGCTAAGATCCTTGACATCCTGCCGGAGCTGCTGCACTTCATCTCTTAATTCATGTAACAGCGCCATCACTGAATCCTCCTCATCCTGGGAGGAGGAAGTGGCCTTCCTCCGACCCATTTTCGTAGAACCCTAAAGGTCGGCGCTTCACAGCTTAGGCTTAGGGCGCTCCTCCTCTATCACTTCTTAAACAAACAATCTTATTTCCTGTTTCCCTTTCACATTCAGCTACAAACATTTTGAATGCTTGTAGTGTTTCACTTTTCTTCCTTAAGAGATACAGTTTTGTCATTCTAGAATGATCATCAATAAACGTCACGAAGTATCTCTTACCTGTTCTGCCAGTAATGTTTAGGGGTTTACACAGATCCGAATGAACAAGTTCCAATTTCTTATTAGCTCTTGCTCCATGTTTCTTAAAAGGAAGTCTTGACTGTTTGCCAAACATACATCCTGGACACAACAACCCTTTTGCATCATGTATTTCCTTAAGCTTATACAATTGCTTCATATATTTTAGGCTTGCATGCCCAAGCCTTTCATGCCACATTCTGACAACATCCAGTGGTTTTGCAACAATACTAAACAAATGTGGAGAATAAGCATCATTCAACAGAAATAATTTCCCAACACGCTTTGCCAAGAAATGAACTTTATTATTCTTCAAGATTTTACACACATGTTTATCAAAATGCACCTCAAAATCCAAATCTACCCACTGAGAAACTGAAACTAAGTTCTTTACAAGCCCTGGTACACACAAAACATTCTTTAATGTCACTGGCCGACCCTCCAAATTGTACAGCTGCAAAATTCCTTTCTTCAACACCTTTTGCTCCCTTCCATCTCCCAGCTTCACATGCAAAGTTTTAGCCATATCCTCATGCTCAGTTAACAAGCCTGAAGCTTTCAAGATTGTTGCTTCAGCTCCACTATCTATAATCAAGGTATTTTCATCAATGTCTACTTTTGACATAAAGGAAGAACATGCAATTAAAATTACCTCATCCTCTTCATCTTCTGTGGTATCAAGAGTTCCAATTTCTTCAGCTCCCACATTCAAGGCCGATGCTCCACCTCTTCTGCCTCTTCCCCTAAAACTCGCTCTTCCTCTTCTACCTCTGTTTGTATTCCTAGGACTTGAGCAAGCAGCAGAAAAATGACCATAGCCTCTAGAATTATAACAAGTTACATCAGTTCTAACCCCAGTCTTTCCAGCCTTTAGACAATTTGACTTAAAATGCCCATATTGTCCACATTTAAAGCAAGCTCCAGCAGGTGCTCTATTCTCCGTACTATCTTGAAACTTTCCCTTCCCTTTTTTAACAACAAGTATTTCGAAGGACTCGCCTATCTCAGCTTGCATAACTTTCCTTTACTCAAGTTCAGTGCGAGCCATTCTCTCTGCATGGTCTCTGTCTTTTGCCACCTGTCTGATTAAAGTAGAGAGATTCTCCATATCTGAAACATCTTAGCTACATTATTTATGTGTGCCTCCCTGGATAACCCTGCACCAGCAGCCTCAAGGTCTGCGCACAAACTATCAAATCTCTGAAACAAATCACCGATACTGATTTGACCATCATATTTCAATTTCCTTAACTCGGACTCTAGCACATCTATTTGTGAAGATGACTTCCTCTCATATTGATTTATCATGTATTTCCACATTTCCCTAGGATTAAGCCCTCTGATTTTTAATAAAATTCCAGGACTTACCTTGCACATAATGATGCCCTTGGCTTGAAGTATCTTGAGAGCATCCGATACCTTAGCTTTAGCAGCACCATCATCTTTCTTTGCTACCGGCTTCAACCTCGGTTTTTCAAAGTGACCTTCAAATTTCAGCGAGTAGGTATTCTGAGACGGGTCTACTATATCCCAAAGCCCTTCAAACATCAAGATCTCCTGAATTGTCTCTTTCCAGACTTGAAACCCTCCTTCACCTTTAAAGACATCCATAGTATTCAGCAACGATGCTCCAAATCTACTGGCCATATTTTAGCTCTGATACCACTGTTATTTATGATGTCTTGAGGCTGGGATTTGAACCAAAGTTTATTTCCAATACTCAGCCTCCTGCAATCAGCTCAAACAAACCTGCTTGCAGGACTCCCTCTGCTTGCTCCAGACAACCGAGCCAATTTTGGCTCCAGGCAAATCGACCCAATAGGCCTGCTCCAAGCACGTCGGCTCAACAAATCTGGCTCATCTCTCCTTCCAACTGTTTCGGCTGCCCTATTTTCTGTCGTCCGCACAGTTATTGAATAGAATAACTCGTTTTAACAAAAGGCCCCATTTTTATTCTTAACCACTATACCTTGCAACCTGCTTTCATAAATCTCCTTAACATAAACCATAGTCTTTTACTTGATTAAAGCATGACCCATGTTCCCAACACCATCATCTCTGTGTAAGGGGATGAACTTGCTGCCAATGGAGGTGTTGAGGGCTCTGGAGAAAGTGGTGAACTCCACCATGGAGTCTCCAATAGGGTGTGGATAGAGGGGCATGGCCAAAAAAGATGTTTGACTGCCTCCCATGCTGTCAACAAGTCACGCAAAAATGGAGAAGCACTTGGAAAAGGCTACAGAGTCTGAAATAATGCCCAAGGTAGGACTGGTTTGACGGGCTTCTTGCCTAGAGGGATATAGTGACTAAGAGCTTGTCTAGGAAGGCGTAAACTAGGAGAGTCATCTTCACCATTAAGGAGCCTTCAAATAAACTTTGAAATAAGAACTTTGCTCTACAGTAGGAAGTCCATCATATCCAGACCACCTGTCCATTTTGGAAGGATGCGCTTCGACAAAGCCACCTTAATCACAGCACCTTCCTCAGTACCCGCTCATATAAAGTTTCAAATTATTGCAATGAGCTCACACACTTTGATCTGTGGGGCTCGCAGTAAGGATGCCATATAAACATTGGTACTAGGGATTGACTTGGCCACTGTAATGCGACCCACAAGAGACAACTTTGCGGTGGACCACCAGAACAAGTGCTTTCCCAAACCCTTAATGATCTCCTCCCATGGAGCTCCATAGTAACATGGATGCCAACTGGAATCTCCAACAACTTGATGGCATGTCCATGCACAAGTAGTTTCCATGGATAATCATGAACACACGCCGGAGTCGAAGTATCCAATGCCCATAAAGATGTACACTTCTGCCACCCTACAAGATCACTGGAAGCCAGTGAAAACATGTCTAGTAGCATTTTGACAATTGCAAGATTCTCAGCATTAGCGACTAGAAAGAGGAACGTGTCATATGCATATTGATTGCAAACCTCTTGTATGCCATCCTCCATTGCCAGACCATGGAGAAGTCCCTCTGTGGTTGCAACGGTGAATAACTGCGACAAAGCCTCTTCGACAATTGTGAAAAGCAGTGGTGCTAAAGGACATCCCTGGCGAATACCATGACCGAGTGAGAAGGCATCTGACAGCTCACTATAGAACATAACCGTCGCCCGAGCAGAGACATGCAGTTTCATAATATCTGATGTGAATTGTTCCCCAAATTCCAATCTTAGCATACGTCGACGCATGATATCCCAGCTAACACTGTCATAAGCCTTTGCAAAATCAAGCTTAAGGTATATAATTGGAAGGTTTTGCTTACGTGTCTAATAAATTCCCTCGCAAGCATCAGCAACATTGTTCAGAATGCATCGTTTTGGAAGAAAACCTTGTTGGGTTGTTGAGATAGACTCTTCCAAGATGTCCTTCACCCGCTCTGCAAAAGCCTTGGCGAAGATGTTATATACAGATGACAATAAGGCGATGGGCTACCAGTCTGAAATAGTCTGAGGCTCCTTGACATTAGGAATGAGTGAGATGGCACCTGTGTTTAGAATTCTATCCAAAGCAGTAGACCGCGGAAGTAACAAAAAGCATCATACACATCTAGCTCCAGCCATTCCCAATACTCCTGGAAGAACTCAATTGGAAAACCATCCAAACCTGGGCATTTGCCTCTTTTCAGTTCAAAGACTGCAGAACCTAAATCATCAGTTGTCATAGCCGCCTCTATTGACACGCGCTGCTCATCAGAGATGATGGGGGAAATCCTAGACAAAATAGCATCTCGCATTTATGATTGAAAGGGAAGATGTTTCTCGGCGAAAAAAGTCTGAAAGTGGTTATGCAGATGTTGCTTGAGTTCAGGTGGCTCTATTAGCATTGAACCATCCGGCAAAAACAAGAGGACATGGTTGATGTCATGCGACGCCTCTTACCCGCACTGATAAAGAAGCCTGTACAACGGTCAACATCACGAAACCACTGCAGACCTGCCTTCTTCTTTGCCTGCTGGATTTGCTTCTCCTCCAATGCTTGGATCTGTGCCAAAATATCAGGATCATGAACACATGAAAGAAGTCCCTGTCAAGAATGGAGGAGGTCTTGATACAAGGTGTCCAATAAGACCTGCTGTTGCAGACTCTCAGCCCCACTATTTGGCAAAATCTTTGACTGCCGCAATTGCATCCACTATGTCAGTCATGCCTCGACATTGGCTGAAGGCAGTTGTCCAAGTGTTCTTGCAGCCTTCTTGAAAGTCAGCATCCTTTAAGAACTTTACATTCAAACGAAAACACGTCCGTCTAGGCCGTCGCTGCTGCAGAGGCTCGTCTGAAAGGAAATGCAGATGGTGGACTGAAACTGAGTTATCTCTAAGATAAAACCGAAAGAGACCTGGAAATGCCACAACTGCATCTGCATTCCAGTAAGCTCTATCCAACCGAGAGCTTACGCGACCCCCACCAACTCGACATTGCACCAAGTAAAGGCACCTTCACCATCAATCTCCGAGAGGTTGCAGTCATGGAGTAGATGGAGCCACCGCTGGCGTTCAAAACCAAACACCGCTGTAGACGTATCCCCCAGCTGATCGGACTCCATTTCCACCATATTAAGATCCGTAACAAGAATCCATGAAATGTGGCAGTCCAAGCTGAGCATCTTCCCTCGCAATGAGGCCCACAGTGAACCCCTTGTTCCTGCCATACAATTAGGGCCCAACGACCAAAATGATCAGCTTGAGTGAAGATGACTGGCAAGGAAGGAAGCCATGCTATCACCACCCCTGCACTGGCAGAATCAGCTGCTGCGATAAGGATATTAAACCTTCGACCAATCATGTCTGCAAGCTTTGATATGTCTCCCTTACGACATTTGTGCTCTTGAAGACATACAAACTGAGCATCCAATCTAGATAAGTAGAAAGAAATGCGACTCCGCTTGAGGGGGGAGGAGGCCACCCCCTGAACATTCCATCCTTGTGATGAGGCCAATTCAGATGAGATCGCTGGTTTCTCAAGGGAATTTGAGGATGCTTCCTGGGCATCTGGCATGGCAGTAACCTCATCAACCAATCAAAAATAAGTGATTAGCGTTTGCCTTTAGTAGGCTTTAGGATTTGATCTAGCATGATGCAGCTGCATAGACATAGTGGCTCATTTTTACTCAAACTATTGAATGTCTAAAAAGTTCCATTTGAACCAAATTAATACCTTGATCTCTTGATATTATTCTTTCTATGAACTAGTAACATATTGAATAAGTATGGTCCCTCTTCCATTAATTAAGGGCAGTTGAATTGGACTGCATTGGTTTATCTTACCATAGGTTGTAAGCACCTTCGAGTTATTGGATATAGGATAATATGAGACCATTTACCAAGAAAGATTGGTACCATCTCAGATGTAACAGTCCTTGTATGGCCAGATATGACAGCAAAGGGATTGACCAATGCTGATGTTTGCGCTAGTTTAGACTAGTTCAAGCCGATTTTTTTTTCTTTACACGAAGTTGTAACAAGGCTGTTGACTCTCTATAACTCCCATTCCAGCAATTTGATCTCTAGAAAGTTCAAGAATCAGGATGTTTGCAGGTCGACTTACCTTTGGCAGGCATTTTTAACCCTGAATAAGTAAGTTCAAAGACATCATGACCATGTCGGGAAGTAAAGTTAAAGGTTTTGAAGGAAATAGCTTTTGCTATATTTTTTCCCTATGCAAAATTGTAACACGGCTGTCGGCACTGTATTACTCCCATTCCAACGTTTATTGCTGCTAGTTTTCTTTTTATAATTGCAAGTTTCTTATTAGATACTTTGGGTTGTTATTTGATCCAGAGTCAAGGAATATTGTATCAAGAGGCGATTCAAATGAAGTGATTGTTTTGCAAGAACTGCCTGTAAGGAGAATGAAGATTATGAGGATCAATGCTTTACGTGCATAAGAATCTTGCAGTGTACATGCCAAACTCTCAAGTTTTTTTTTAATCCAAATATACTTCATTCCCGAGTTGGGTTCTTCTCATAGGTTTTCCTGTTTTTAGTTTGTTTGGGCATCCATTACGTTGGCAAATGGTTTTTACAAGTTTTTTGTTCGGAAAAAAATGTTTATTTCAGAATAGAGATTTCTTATGCATGCTAAACCATGGAGAGTTCATATAAATATAGAGGAAAATATATAGCTAAAAGTGAAAAGAGAAATAAAGAATTTTATATTATTTTAAGGGCTGATATTATTTTATTTGTTTACCTTTTTAAGGGCTTATTATTTTTAAACCTAACAAACTGTTTAAGAACTTTTTTGTTTATCTTTTTAAGGTCGGTTTATTTCAAAAGCCACACGCCAAGGTAACTAGGAGTTTTCATTGGATAGCCACTTGCATGTTGGGGATGCTTGGATAAGTTGGACTGGTCGCCTATCATCCGGACTATTGTAAGGGGTAATTTTTTTTTTTTTTTTTTTTTGAAGGACGACAAGCTTTATTCACCAATTGAAAACCAGAGCAACATAAAATGCAAAGACAGGATTATAACCCCAGTGGACAAATCGATCCAAGCGAAAGCACAACCACCGCCTATGCAAAAAGAATGAATCAAGGTAAGTATGCGGATCAAGTACTTTCTTACGTTGATCAAGAGAAGAACAATTGTAAGCCATAACAATTTTATTTTAAGCCCTCTTGAAGAACAATCTCATCCTGCAAAGTATCTAAGCCCTTAAAGATAAACAACCTCCTTCTCTTCAGATTGACCATAAAAGCCGACCACATGCGAGATGAAAAGCTCGTTTAGTAGTTTGGGCCAAGCATCGGGATAGATAGCAAGCAAAATTTCTTTGGCTAGATCTAGACGTGCCAAATAGGGTCAACAACCAAGACCATGCCTGCCAAGCCGCTCACACAAGAAAAACAATGCTCAATACTCTCAACCCTTCACGGGCATAAAGGATGAGCTCGAAATCCGATTATCCATTTTATGGACTAACCACATTGACTCGAGGCATATATGGATCACTTGCCACCACGGAACTACTACTTTGGGATGAAGCGGCTTATCCCATACCCATATCCAAACACTTTTCCATTGTGGGTGAAGGACACGAAGATGCCACCTATTAGATGGAGGAGGGATTTCGGAATGCAAAAGCAATTTATACACGAAGACACAAACCGCCTACGGCTGGATATCCCGATGGCAACCCCATACGACTACCTCAATCGTGGACCAGAATCCCGTGGCAACAATGCGGCAATATGATTCAGATTACTCTGTCCCATTTGTACAACAAGAACTTTGTTCTAAATGCTTCCCATGACATGAGATGATCAGACTCATACCAAGCTGCAATAGTGTCGATACAGTTGCTACCCATCGTCGTTGAGTCTTTGGATGAACAACCACACTTAGAGGCACATTCTCCGGAGTGTCACGCAGCGGAATCCACCGGCATGGGGCGGACAATGAAGACATGCCTCGGGATTAATATGGAAAAGAGGCGCCGGTGTCCCAAGCGACAAGCAACCCCTTAAAAAGGGAGAAGCATTAGGATACGGATGCATATGATAAAGCAAAGCCCAAGGAAGGAGGGGCTTAATGGTGGCCTTATGAAATGGGAGACAATCTTTGAATCGACCGCACCAACAACCTCGGGCCGGAGAATCATCCTTACCAATGAAAATCCTCCAAATGAACTTTAATATCATCACCTTGCTTTGGAGGTGAAAATCCAACATACCAAGACCACCCGGTGCCTTTAGGTCTAATGCATTTTAAGCCCAAGCTACCTTGACCCTTTGCACCTAGCTCATTTCCACCCCAAATAAAGTTTATGACGATACGCACAATCTCCTCCATCTTACAACTGCGGAGCTAATAGAGCGCACGCCATGTAGACATGAGTATTACTAAGAACACATTTAGCCCACGGTGATTCTACCGGGCATGGACGGTTTAGCTATATTCCACCAAAACAAGTGCTTTTGCAACCCACTAATGATTTCATCCCAAGCATCTGAAGCAGAGACGTGAATTCCAACTGGGATACCAAGCAACTTTGTGGTATTGCCATGCAGAAGAATCTTCCATGGACAGTCCAAAATACAGGGAGGGATGGGACTGTCCAACGCCCACAAAGCTGTACATTTTCGCAACCCTACAAGAACTCCTGTGTATTGTAAGGGGTAATGTAATTCCTGGACTGGGTTTGCTTGATCCTAATAAGCTTGAGCTCGCTGATGCTTGAGCTTGAGCTTGAGCTTGAGCTTGTGCTTGTGCTTGTGCTTGATTATGGAACATAAATTTTAATGGTTCACTGCAGATTGTGTTGAATTGGCCATAAATTGATTTTATCTGGCTTTCTAGGTGTATGCATGGCAGAATTTAGGGTCGCTTTTGGATTCATGCAGCAGAACAAAAAAGAGGAGATGAAAAAGAGAGGCTTGGTTACTTCCAGAGCTTAGCCACGGCTGAACACGCCGAAAGACTACAAAAGGCAACATTGCAAACTACATATGAAAGATCATTGTAGTGCAATAAGCTTTTATGAAGATATTGAAACTAAGACAGATAGGTTGGGCAGTTTATTTTTTTGGGTCTCTTTCATTCCTTATTTTGGGAGATGATGTTGTGGTGGCCTTGCTTTATTGGCCGCATTTTGTATCAAAAAAAAAGGAAAGAAATTATTTTGGTGTGTTATGAGATTTGTTGTACATTTAATGTTTTATATGTTATTCATAAACTTGCTAATATTTTTTGAATTTTTATTTTCTTCCAAACCAGAAAAACATCATCTCCCATAACACACTCCAATATGCCTCCTCTTCAATCTCTGAACCATACTATCTTCCATTCGTTAATGCTTATATTTTGCATTGTGACAATGTGTACTTTTGCATATGGTGAGATTGTGCCAAGTCCCCTATTGCCAAGCGCTTCTCAGCTTCATTGATATACTGCTTAGTGGTATGGTCTATGGAGAGCAAGCGCTATGGCGGAACATAGCTTCATTACGATGAAGTCCGATGGCGTTCAGTAGGACTCATAAGTAAGTTATTCTCCTCAAAGTTTCAGATCAGGATTAAACTATATTTTTCTTTTTCCTAGGCATTATCTTTTCCCATTGTTAATCTGGTTTTGGAAGATTGACAATTGAGTAGAATCCACAACTATGATGTACTGTAATATAATATGTTCTTTTGGTTCGTATCAATCATGTTGAAAAATGCACTAGTCTAGGATTCATGTCTTTTGTTATTCTATTCATTCAGACTTCCTTTTTTATGCCATTAACAAATTGGCGACATCATCTCAAGATTCAAAAAGAAATATTTTACCTTGAAAGGTTGATTGCTTTTCTTTTATAAAAGTTGCCTTTATGTTTGAACTTTAAAGTGGTTGGTTGTTAACTATCATGTCGATTCTTGGAGCATTGAGATTTATGCAGATTGAGCATTCTTTTGCTAACAAGTATTATGATGATCTTTCAACAAAGCCTTTCTTTCCTTCTCTTGTGGAATATGTTCATATCTGGACCTGTTGTTCCAATGGTTTGGCATGCCAAAGGTGTAGTTGTCACATGATGCAAAATATTTGGTGGGCAGAATATGCTCCTGGCACCATTCATGCCCATGGGGATTTTGCAGTTGAGGTTGGCATGTATGTGCAATCCATGTACTATTTTTCTAGACATTGTATAGCCAAAAATTGATTCGTTTAATTACCATGCTACATGTTTGCTTAAACTTTTGGACTGATCCAATAGTTGTACTTTATGGACTGATGCAATAGTTATGCTTTACAAAAATGACATTCATGATAGATAGATGTTTAACGTCCACGGAGACTAAGGCTTATAAACAAATAATGACTTAAACTTTGAAAACCCCATGCTTGAGAACATATCAAAGAGTTTTTGTGCTGGCAATTGGAAAAGTTTTTGCTAATGCGAGAGATGCTACTGGAAAGCTATTAAACATGGTGGATGTTTTAGGCAAGGATAGACCATGATGTATCTTGCAACATAATGATTGGTAGAAAGATGGAAAAGAAACATCATTGTTTACAAACCACCCTCAATCTCAAAGAAATATCATTGTTTACAAACCACCCTCAACCTCATGGTTATCACATGTTTCCTTAGTAAGAAGTACACCCTCAACCTCACATGAGGTATAGGACTGAATTCGGAATCAGATTGTTGACATGACATGACCGTGCTGCTACTAGAAAGCTACTAAATATGTTGGATGTTTTAGGAAGGATAGACCATGATATATCTAGCAACATAAAAAGAAAGATCATTGTCTACAAATCACCCTCGCCCTCAATAGTTATCACGTGTCCTTAGTAAGTACACCTTCGATATTCTTCACGTTGCTTTGAAGCAAGACATGAGGTATAGAACTGAATTCAGAATCAGATTGTTGACCTGACCCCGTCTCGACTTGATCGAGAAGTTCGCAAACTACTCGACGTCGTACAGATCGATCACAAACATCAAATATATCAGAGCCCTTGAGAGCATCAAGGATAAAATCCTCATTGTCTGTTAGAGCCTTCATTCTCTTAAATCCCGCAATGACACTGACATGCACAAAACCATGCTCGCTCATCTGGCTCCTTAAATAGACATCGTGTTGTAGATTGGAAGCGCTAAGATAATACTCTACCTGGGACCTAATGTGATGAAGTAACTCTAATTTCCAGGACATGAAATTGAAAGGAAAGAACATCGACGGAGGAACGTAGAGGACTTTCTGGCCATTCCATTCGTCGGAAAGTTGTTCTTTTCGGCAGTAGACACAAGCTCTTTCGTCATAAATCCATTCCTCGGTTTGGGAAGAATCCATAGACATTGTGCTAGGTAATGAGAAATGAAAGGAGTAAGTCTATATAAGGCCAAACCATAGGCCCTTCCTTTTCGACCCTTTTTTTTTTTTCCTAAATGGCATATCCTCACGTTCCAAATTTAGGGTTAGGGTTTCGAGCTGAGTATTAGGGTTCCGAGCTGAGTATCAGGGATTCAGGGTTCCGTCTTTAGGGTAGGCTCTTCGTACTCAGGTGCGTAGTTTCATCTTCGCTCGTTTTTTTTTCTGTGCACACAGCCTCTGAATGTTGCCTCATTTCCGCTTGTTGCAACACATGAAATCTGTGTGTAAATCTACCTTCACTTAACTTTACACGGCTTACTTTAGTGTATCCGCAACGATGTATGCTGTGCTTTCTCATGTGAACACATCCGTTATGTTTTTTATTTGAAGTTCTGCCTATGATTATACTACTTGCTTGCTATATGGTAGTTTATCTGCCAAATGCTTGAATGCAATTGTCACTACCACTGAGGCACAAAAGGGCGAAAGTTTGTATAATTTTTCCTTTTATTTAGAGTGTATTTTCAAGCCAGTGATGGTACTTAAATATACATTGAAACGCATGAGAAATAATATCTGCTGAGGCTTGTTGCATTATCTTATATCTGGATTGTGCCTTTGCTTTTAGGTTTTTGTTTGATTGTTTTGCAGAAGCCCATGATGTCTATTAAATATACATTGATTTTCTAGTGAGAAAAATATTGACTGAGGCTTTTGCTTTGTGTTCCCTTGATGCTCTTTGGAATGGAGATATGGCTTGAGATGATGGTTATCAGGTTTTTATGCGGTATACCGATTCTTTGATTTTTTTTACATGCTTTCTGTTTCGGCGATTATTGTTATCGACGAGGCTTCAACTTTGAAACGTTCCTCTGTCCTTATTCATAACCCTAGGAACGCAAATTTGTAGTTTTTGAGTTCCAAGCTCGTCGAAGTTTGCTCATTGTATAGCTATTTGTGAAAAAAAAAAACTATTAAAGAACAACATAATGAATTTGTCATTGAGTTTTGTGGGTGGATGCAATTTTTTAAATTTTTTGATAGTGCAATTATGTTTATGAAATGGTTGCAGAACATTGATGTGCGCATCAGTTTCTGTAATACCATGCACAAACATGTCAGAATACTTTGCTGAAGAACGGGATGATGCCACCATTAGGACTGTGTTCTGAATGCTGATGCCTTATTGCTGCCTGATACACTATGTTAGTCCAGTTTGTAGTGCTTGCTCGAGTGGAGGCCAACATGGCTCCAATTAATACATGAACATACATCATACATAATACATGAACATAGCATCATGTAGCATACATGCTTCACTTATATTTGCCTCAATAACGTTACCCTTTGATTACGTCTATGTTTTCAAACATTTATTAAGTGATCCGAGGCCAGGAACTTTGATGACCAATCTAGACATGATTTTAACATTTTAGGCTGACATATGAGAATGCCATGCAACACACTGAAATCTCATCTTTGTCATAGGAAGATCTGTGCAACAGTCACTCTTACAATATACTAAATTGCCAACCATGGGAAGGGTATACTAAAATGCCAACCATGGGAAGGGTAATTAATTGAGGTAAAAGTTGTTAATCACTTCTAAATCACCTTAGGTACCATACAAATAAATCGCCTAGATATAGAAACAAACCGTTGGATAAAACTTTCTATATATCTATCTTTTAACAAACGCATTCTAATAAGGGGGCAAACTTTGTTCTACTATTGAACAGTATAGCTGTGGGTCTTTGACATGTTATAGCCACATCTTGACTCAGGATTTGAATTTAAGAACTAGGATGTTGATGTTTCTAAGGATCTTCAGATCCAGCTTTTATGTGGTTAAATCTATCAACATGGAGGTTGCAGCACCTAAAAAGTTGATCTGTAGATTAAACATACAATCTCATGACCTCAGACCAATGGAAGAATAAAAGAACTGATGAAAGCAAGCTCCACTGGTCACAGAACTCTAAAAGATTTTTTAGGGCTTTATGAATCAAGAAGTGGCTCTGTAATTCGTCCACTGCAATAGATAGATAGGGAATTAAACGCTTGCAAAGATGTTAAAAAGGGGATGGGCAATCTCTCGTCTTATTGAAAATGAATTCTATAGCCTATCTCGTATACACAAACAAATACTGAAACTTGTGTTCCAAAACAAAGTGTCATTAACGATTTGCAAAGCTGCGGCCTTCTGCCTCCTTTCTTCAAAAGCATTTGTTCGCCTTTTAATTACCCCACGTATCATCCCTCTTTAGCTTCCTTCTCGTTTTGGAAGTGCTAACCTCTGGCCAACTGCCTATAAAAAAATTTGACCAATCATATATGAGGGTTTTTTAATTCTGGGCAGAGTCCCTTATCACACTTGCGTGTCCTAAACATGGTCATCATGTTCAAATCTAGAATCCTCCATAACTATTAAAATGCCTACTTACATTCAAAACTACCGGAAATACTTAATAACGTTTGCAATTCAAGGTTCGCGCAGATTTATAACATATGATTTGCAATGGTTAGAGTGTTGTATTTGTATTGAAATACATATAAACAGAGGGGTTTAATAAGTCTTAGGGTTCGTTATTATTTTTTTAATTATGCATGTTTCGATGGTACTGGTGGAGATGGTCAGATTGGAAAGGTCTGTATGTGGCTTTGACGTGGCGGCTTGCATCTGGGGAGGCCAACTTGCCTCGCTGTGATACTGAGCATGGCGTCAATTTTTTTTTGGGGCATTGTAACGGGCTTGCCGAGTTAACCCTCTAGGTAACCTGAGATCCCATCAAGACTTGCTTTAACACTAATAAGTTGGTTTGCATGAATTGAGTAATGCAATGCAAAAGCATTCATAAGTCAAAACTCAAGGTAAGGAATTGAATCTTTAATCTCAATCATGTCACAATAAGCACAACTATCAAAGAGTATAATATCATGCTATATACAATAAGAATGCTTCACGCTCTAAGAATCCACAATATCAAGTTTACCAAGTAATCACAAGGTCTTGCTGAAGGCTCACAAAGATCTTAGCTTTAACCCCGTTCAAGCACACAAAGATCCTTCAAGTCTCATGTCTATCTGCTTATAACACCATGAATACGTGGGTTAATCATAAAGACCAAGTGGGGGTTTGCGGCATTTAGAAAATGCTGGCATAATCAACAAGAAAAATGGATGATGTAGCAATAATGGGAATAATTCTTAGACTTAGATGCCTCACCTCAGAATCCCTCTATGCTAGAAACCAACAATGCAATGTTAGCACATAACATGAACAATGATAATAAGAACCACACCATGGAAAATACTCGAACATCATCAAGTCATACAAATAAGTTGTAAATGCATAGGCTCTTGAAATAACCACATGAGAAACCATGAAGTAAATGTAAAAACCATGAGATAACCATAAGCATATAGTGCAACTTTGGTTCTATGAAGGCCACCTGGCTGATCAGGCCCTGCAACAAATACGGACATGGTAAGCCTCATGTGTACACACCCTCCTAGCCTACATCCAGCGCAAGGGGACCACTTCAAGCCATCTAGCGAGATGAAGCACCCTTGCCAGAGTGACAATGCCCGGTGTAGAAAACAAGAACAACCATGAGTTCAAGCCACTGTAAATGAACTCTGGCCCCGGAGGATATGCACTCATGCATCAGCCAAGAACTTAGCACATTTCCCACATGTTAGAGTTTAAGCTGTGTTTGCCATCATACGATGCAAGAATCCAGAGTTATAACTCACATGCCTTTTCTATGCATATATACCAAGAACAAGATAGAGCAATGCTAGCAATATCAATGATATCATGAATAAATCACATGTTATGATGTCTAATATCCAACAACAATGTGCTAACATTATGCAACCATGACTACATTGTCATCCAAGCATATAGCATCTCTAGATATATCATCATACACGAGCACATACAAGTATTCCCTAGGATGCCATGTGGTTAAAAACAATCCTAGAGCAATGCCAATACAACCAAATTCCTATAAAGATGTGTCCTTTCATGTGATACCATAACATAATAGCATATTCCCAAACAATCATGAGATCCATACATTTTACAAGTTTACTATAATGTACAATGATTACTCACAAATATAGCAGGCTCCCCAGAGTCATCATCTTCACAAGGACGAAAGATTTTGCAAGAAATGCACAGCTTGCAATTAAATCTCTAGATCTATTAACTTGTTGATCCCTCCATAGTATACGTTATGCATGTTGCTAAACCCATAAGAAATCAGAACTATGTCCAGAAGCTCCCCCATAAGCTTCTCAAGGCCTTCCCCTCCATGGAGAAGCATCACATATTTATTTATCAATGACTTTCTTAGCTATAGGAATGATCCATTTAAATTCTTAATTCTCTTCCTTAACTTTTATTTATTAGTTTCATGTAGCCAAGCCATGTCTCTAGTCCCCATGGATGGCCATAAAAAGTTATGATAATGGCTGACATGTTATGACTTGTAAATGGCGAGGATTTCTTGTTCAAATATGGCAAAGGAGCATTTCTATATCCAAGAAGTTATAACTTGTCAGTTCCTTGTGTATTGGTCGAGATAGCCTTGTAAATGTCTACTATTACCTTCCAATATATTGTACATGATGTAATGCCATTTTTCTCATCGTTCACCTTCATGGTTTTGGAGCTTTTCGAGAGCATTATAAGCGCAACAGGCACAAGGACAAAGAGGATACATTTGTCTTTTATAAAAAAACCATTTAAGAAGTTGGAGATGCACTTTTGGATAGAAGGCTTACCTGGTATGTGTTCAAATTTAATCATATGATATGGCACATATCTTCTATGGTTTATACTATCATCGTGGAGTTCCTTCAACAATACCCCACAGATTGATCCAGTACTAGTCATTACATAGGCAGGGTTTACCAAGGGCTTACAGCATCTCGCCAATGGCAAGGCGACAAATTTGGACGGTATGCAAGCAGAGCTGCTCAAATGGGCAGGGCCTTCGATAATGCCTATCCTAACAACATTGTTCAACAGGAAGGCTTTCTCCCAGAATGGATCACTAGCAGGGTTGTTTCCATCTACAAGGCAAGCAACCCTCAATGCCCGGCTAATTACCCAGCCATCATGTTCACTTCGCTCTTTGCAAAACTGTTGGCCGCCATTCTTAAGCGACAATTGACGATGTCAAAAGCAGAGATGCAGGCTCTCACACAGGCGGGATTGAAACCCCAACACTCCACCATTGATCATATTTCACTCGGTGGACATTGATTGAAGATAACAAAAATTGTCAGACCTGTACTGCTGCTTTGTTGATTTTGCAAAGGCTTTCGACACTGTGCCTCGGGACAAGTTGTTGGAGAGATTGAGGCAATTGGGGGCTCCTTTGGATTTGTAAAATATGATATACAGATTATATGAGGCATGCTCAGATCGACTGACACCACTGTGACATCCTATCATCAGTAGTATTGTAGTCCACCAGGGGTGTCCACTCTCTCAAACGTTGTTTGTCCATATATTGATCAGTTGGAAGGTTGGCTTGTTGAACACAGGGGAGCGGGAGCTTAGTTCGTGCACCACATAATTAGGCAACTTATATATGCCGACGATGCGGACCTCTACACCTAGATGACACGCAACACAATTTGGATGCCCTGGATACTTTCTGCCAGTCCACTGGCATGCAGGTTAACTTAGTCATCTTGTCGCCATCCAAGACCTCCCTCCTTTAGTTACTAGGGACAAAATGTGGAGGTGGGATCTACCCACAAGTATTTGGGAGCGGAGTTTCCTTCTACCACATACTGGGACACTTCCATATAGCTGCGCATGACAACGAGCTAGAAGGCACTATATGCCATGTAGAATAACAGCTACAAAGCGGAGATGTATGACTAGGCCCATTAGTCGCACTTGTTTTGGGCTTTGGTAGAGCATGTTCTCCTATACAACGTCAAGATCTGGAGTCCGGTGGTATCCCTCGCCATCTAAAATGACCTGGAGCAGGTGCAGAAAGCCTTCTTAGCTCGGGCACTTAGGGTAATGCCCATAGTTCCATATCAGATCCTCTTGCAAGAGATATGTTTTTTGCCTTTTTAAAGGGCGATATTGGATCTCCACATCATCTACTTTTAGAAGGTGGTCGATATGGGTGATGCTCATCTTCCCAACCTTGCTTATGCTGTGGCACTAGGTCCATAGTGCCTTAAAGCCTGTTGGAAGGAAAAACGAGCTCAATGGTTCTCCGATGTAATGTGCAAGAGCACAGGTGCATATAGATCCAAACTGAAGAAGATCACTATTACTTGAAGCACTACTTTGATGCTTGCTTCCTTAGCAAACTCTAGGATGTTGGTGTGCCTTGTAACAGGTTAAAATGACACACTACTAGCAGGGAATCAATCCCATACTCACATGAGATCCACAATGCTACTTGCGTGTACATTTGCCCATGAAGAAGTGCAAACCAAAAGTCATTGAGGATGAATGCCATGCTATTATGAGAGTGGTCCACAGTGAAAGAGCTATATTAAATAGGCAAAGCTATGTAAATATTATTTTCCATGAGCGCCTAGACCAAGGGATGCATTGTTTAAAAGAAAAGATGAATCATTGAAATATATTTAGATAAGATAAGTCTTTTAACGTCCACGGGGTTTTTATATTTTTTAAGGAGAAGTGATTATTTGTGGAAGGGGTCAAGATACAACAAAGATCATCTCTATGAAATAGTGGAACAAAAAGGGCCATTGGCCAATTTAAGAAGGAGAAGCTTAAGAAGGAGGCAGACCTGCAAACAACATGGAAGGGCAGCTATCTGTTACAACAAATAGTTATGGGCATCAACAAAAAGATATAAGCGATCCTAAAGCTGATGTGGCGGCCTACCCATGACTTGTTTCTAGAGCTGCCAACAATCAATCAATCAATCAATATATATTGATCATGCCATTTTTTGGGACCCTCGGTCCATATGGCAAACAGATACATTTACATTTACATTTTAGGCGCCAATATGGCACATAAATCATCAAAATATAAATAATCCGAGAATTTTCAAAGCGGTGTCATGTGATCATATAAGAGTATGATGTCCGATCTTTCCTTAAAGATAGTCTTGGATATGATCCCGGCTTGGCGGTTACAAGCTGGAATAAGTCTTGAAGATTATCGGCGGTGATGGCAAAAGCTTCGCGGATATGCTCATAAGATGGACAAAGAGCAAAGCATGGGCCTCGTCCTCAATTTGTGGTTACGTCAGCGGCGGGGACATAGCCGGTCTTTTTAAGCTCAATCCTTGCCATACGCGGTTTCTATGGCAAGGTGATGGGATGAGAGTCGCGTTCGGAGATGGTTTTCTTAAATTAGATGCGGATCCATTCCGGTATGGCTGCTCACCATAGGTGTCAAGATTGTTAATTTCCTTTACGTAGAAGTGCGCTTTGACACTAGTATCACAATCCATCGAGCTTTGCAAGCTGCTTTTGCGCATACAAATGCTTGCAATTCATCCCATTTGTGAGGCATTTTGCCGGGCATTATATCCCGATTTTTCCGCCCATTTGATTCTTGCATTATACCATCCGTTCATTTTCTCTTGAGAGTGCATAAGTGCTAGAGGCGGAGGCGTTCGGAGTCAAGATTAGAGATCTGTCCAAGTAATGTAGCGTTTGGCAGGCGCATCAATCTCGATTGGGACTAGTCACATTTTACGCCAAGAGCATATTATATGGTGTTTGGGCCTTTACTCCCAATTCCTCCGGGAGGAATTTTTTTTGTATTCTTTCGGCTTGGCCCAACCTGATCTTGCCAATCCGGTGCCGGGATGGGCAGCCATAGAAGCATTCTTGGTTTAACTAGAACACCAAAAGCGACTTGCGTAAATGCCAACCTTCTAGGTTATTTTGTTCACATACTTGGAGCATGCCAAATAATGCTTTCAGCCCACCTAATGCTCTCCTTGATCTTTGCGGTGACCATTTATAGTTGGAAGACATTTCAATCCCTAAATATTTATCTTTGAGTGATGACTTCCAAAGCAACACCTCAACTGAGAAATCAGCATGGGGCCTTGAACCAAAGACCATGATTTTAGATTTGGAATGGTTGATAGACATACCTTTATGCTTGCAAAAGCGTCAAAGACATCTAGATGTGATTTGCGGACCCAATTGTGTTTTGGAGATGAGTACAATATCATCGAGCAAACAGCAGCAACTTCACTACATGGTCATATAAATCAGCACCAATTCCACTACGGTCATTGAGCCAAGATTCTACTTCATCAATGAACAGCCCAAAGAGTCTTTGGTGGCGAGGGGCAGCCTTGTTTAACCCCTATGGTGCTGGAAATCGGTATCGAGGCGTAAAGGGAGCGAGAGTTCCACCAATACCTTATGATATAGGCAAGCAACTGCTTCTTTGAGAGCATGAGGGACCCCAATTGCATCCATCTGTCTTGAAGCTTGCCTCGATCAACACGATCGAATGCCTTTGCAAGGTCCATGAATCGAGGTATAGTTTGTTCCCCGCCCCTTAGCATTTTTTACGTGAGCACCCGGTGTCACTAAGTGATCAATAGTAGAGTAACCAGATCTGAAACCAGCTTGGCCTGTTGCAATAACATGCATCTTTGGCCCAATCCACTAGCTTTTGCTCAATCAAAGAGGCAAAAGTTTTAGCCATAATATTACCAACTAGAATTGTCTGTAGTTATGTATGTCACGTTTATCGCCACATTTATACTTTGGGACAGCTCTACTAACATACCGGTATCACGGAAGTACGCCATGCTTGAGCACGGGTTAAAGATGTGAGTGAGTTTTTCTAGGAGCAACTCACCTCCCCATTTGCATAATTCAGCCACCATCCCTAGATTATCCGGGGACTTACCATTTTCATGCGAGACAAGGCTTCTTGCACATCGATGGAGTAAAATAGACTTCGATTCACGGGGTAGTTACGTGTCATGGCTCTTTTGAGTTTGGAAATGTGTAGAGGCCATTTAGCCAAGAAATCATCTCTTCGCAGCAAAATTAGGACATGGAGAAGGGCTTTTGGTGATGTTCCAAAAGGCCTTCGCTCATCTATCACCTGTTGGTTAAGTCTTGTTCATGCTTGCTTGTTGCCATTCATTCTTTTTACGCCTCGGAAGCTTTTTATAACATTTTTTGGCTTGCTGATTATCAGTTTGCCATACCTAGGGCCTGCTTAGCAAGCATGCATTCTTTGTCAAACCACTTTTGATTTTGGCGCTTTCTTACGGGCTTAGTAGTCCCAAAGACTTCGTTTCTTCTTTGCCGGCATGTTTTTAACAAAACACGGTTATAATCAAATGCATCCGCTGGCCCTTTGTACATGCTCAAGTCTACTTGTTAAGGCATCCGCATATGCACTGCATATTTGTAATTGATTTTGATCTTGTTGAGGCTTCAAAATCAGCGTAGGAAACATGTGGTTTATTCACTTTGAAAGCTATCTTTGAGGGTGCATGGTCTGAAATAAGTTGCTTCTTAAGAACACGGAAGTCATGGAGCATTGTACAAGTGGGATTACCCAGCGGGGAGATCAACAATGAGCTGCCGGTTTGGCTGAAAGCATGTGTAATTACGAGAGTGCGGAAAGATTTGGATGCCATTGAAGACAATCCATTGTAATGCTCCACATAGCTGCAAACACATGATTTCCCATAGCATTGCTAGTGTGGTCACTAGATATCCGCTTCCAAGGATGCTCGAGTCTAGCGTATTCATGTAGCCAAAGCTCATTTTTCTCGTTTTGAAACAAGGGGCCTGTCGGTACCCAATCTTGCATTGAAATCCCCCGCCACATAGACTGATCCTTTTATGCGGTATTTTATAATATCCTTGGCAAGATGCGTGGCCGGATCATGAGGATCTAAATCACGGGTCTTTGGTATACTTTTGCGGGTTAGGGATCTAAGGGGCAAAGTAGACACAAGCAATATAGAGGGGCTTTTGTCCATTAATCCGTATCCACAAGTATTGCTTAAAGGGGCGGTGCGTACAATTTCCCTTTGAAGCCAAGCGGGAAGAGCTTAACGTAGCACGCCAATCCTCCCCGACCCTCTACGGCATGATCCTTTTTATTGTGTAGCGTGGCAAGCTTGGTGAAGTCAAAGATATCAACTAAGCGGTCTCATGTCATATTCCCATGTTTCCAAGAAAATCGAGAATGTCATGTTCTTTGGAGCAGGTTTGTGCAAGTTAGAAATTTGGATTCGTTAGCACCGTGGATGTTCCATACTAAGAGTCCGAGGGTCCGGGCTTCCTATGCTCTGTTTTCTCGACAATAACCTTGTTTCCAAGGATATATGCAGTCTTTCCATCAGCCACGTGTCTCTTTACTTCATCTAGCAACACTTTTCTATCTTTCTGCTTTGTTGTTGAGTTAGATCTTCATTTAACCATATCTTTGTATCCCTTTAGATTTCCTTTGTGTTGCATTGCTCGGTTGCGTAATTCTGTACTCAGGAATTTGACAATGACAGGGTCTATGGCGTCCTTCAACTTTCCTACCAACCACGATGCAGGATTGGATTCCGTGTTCATGGAGGAAGAGCTTGTTCTTAAATCGTCATTGATAGTCTCGGATAAATTTTCATCTGCTGTTTTCTTCAATGCGGATATTTTGATATTGTTAGCTCTATGTTGTCTATCCTCCAGCTCTAATACTCATCCCGCCCTTGTCGAAAAAAAGATCACGAGACTTTAGCTTCAATTTGGGTAACAAAATCCCACGAGGTTGCTTAGCAACAATTTCAGTCTAAATCACTCTTGAGCCTAATGATCTACGAGGCATCTTGTGCTCTTGCTATTTCGAGCTTGATTTTTGCTTGTAGTCTGTCGGGTTGGTCTCCTGCAGGTCATTCTTCTGTTCTACTAATTCTGACACCAAGCTTTTTACCTCGGCTATTTCCTGCATCAGGAGCTTCATTTGTTCATGGAGTAGCTCGATATCATCCTGTGGAGGTTCCCCCTTGCCAGGGGTTCCGGTGCCCTTCCGTTTCCCTCCCATCGGGAGGGCCTGCTACGAAAAAGGGCCTTGTGCCGAAAATGGAGGCGCCTAAAACCTGAGCAGGTCAAATTTACTGTACAACCAATCATTGGATCCATCTATTCTATAGATGTGCGACCAGATCTGAACTAGTTTCAGACTAGAAGGAAAATCGACCAGTAGACCAGCAAGACCTAGGAGCGAATGCCCAGTTCCTAAGAGAATCGTATTAACTAGAGATGCTGTCCAGTTACCATTCATTGAAGAAAAACTAGAGATCATTCTAATTTCAATAGCTAGTATAAATTCCCATTCTTAAGCCACTGCATTCCTATTTCCAAGCCAAATGTATTCTTAAACTAGTGTAATTTTCCCTTGATTGGAGACTGTGGTGTAGCAATGATGATCACAACCAGTATGCCAGTGATTGTAGCTTTCTCAGTATAGTCTTTCTGAGGTGGATCTAGTTGGGTAGTTAAGTACTGTGGCTCAATGCCGGCTTGGGGGAGCGGCTCAGGCGCAGTGCAACAGGAATTAATAATTTAAAGCTAGCAATTTATGGTTAAGGGTAGTTTATCCTTGCAATAGGACATTTGGGTTAGATGGGTAGATTATTGTTTTAAATTATTGACCAATGGTTCCAAACTAAAGGTTAAAATTGGCGCGGCTAATAACGGGTCGCGGACCCTTTCAGCCGAAATAGCTCGGTTCGTATCTGAGCTTCCGGATTTAAGAAAAAATGCCGATTTGATCATGAAAAGGGCCGAATCCAAGATATTTCGGGCTGAATCCCTGTTATTAGACATTATTGACCTTTTTAGATCGATAGTTGCGCTCAGAAAAGGCTTTTCCGGAATTAGGTTAACCTGCCCTTATAAATCTAATTGTTTCTTCTATCTAAACACAACATGGAAACTGGGACGCTGATTCCGCCTCCGGAGTGGAAAGCGGCATGATGATTCCTTCGGCGGAGTAAGGGAGGTAAATTTGAAGTCTGCGACCCGATTTACCATGTTGTGGCGGCTGGAGGCGGGTCGCGATTCGAGACCAGCTCCGGCTCCCGGCCGCGGGACTCCACGGAATCCCGCTTTCATTCCATGCCGCCATCTGAAAAAAATCCGGCTGAGAGTTAGAGACGAACCTCTGCCCTGCAATAGTAATCGTCATTGAGTTTGTTTTCATTGCTGAGTTCCCGTTTGCAGTGTTGTTTGCATGGTAACGATTTCATGCTAGTAGCCTAAGCCCGGTTGGGTGGTTATAACTTTCCTAAAGATTGGAGAGTATTCTTATTATTTGATTGTTAGTTTGTAACTTATTTTCGCTGAGATTTCTTTAGTTGTATCAAGTTGGTATCAGAGCCAGTTCGCTCTTGAACCTGACGACGATGGCACACCGTTACAATATCTCTGAAGAGCAATACCAGCAGGCGTTAAGAACTGCTGATTTTATCGCTACCCAGATAGCACTGCTACAGCCTACATCCCCAGAAGATTATCAGTACAAATTAGAGCAAATTATCCCCAGAAGATTATCAGTACAAATTAGAGCAAATTGCTTTACTTTATGGTTTCCTCCCCAGTAATGCCCAGCCACCTCCATTACCCAGAGACCCTCCACCTACTCATCCACCACCACCTGTCCACCACCACCTGAAAATCCACCGCCTTGATCGCCCGGCAACCTCCATTACCCGAGACCCTCCACCTCCATTACCCAGAGACCCTCCACCTACTCATCCACCACCACCTGTCCACCACCACCTGAAAATCCGCCGCCAGTGACTGACAACCCAGAGCCTACTCCAACTAAAAGGGATAAGGCTCCTAAATGGTTGGAAAAAGTTGATCTACCATACTTTACTCCGTTAAGCCAATGCAAGTAATAAGTGTCCTCGGGATATGGGAAAAGTTCTTTAAGAGAGCTAACTCGACCAAACAAGAGAAACTGCAAGCCATGGACACCTATTTAGATGAACAAGCTCAACCTATTTAGATGAACAAGCTCAAGTTTGGTGGCAAGATTGCATACTAATGCTTTCACCGGCGTTGAGCGTGAAGCATTAATCTGCGACCTTGCCACCAAACTTGAGCTTGTTCATCTAAATAGGTGTCCATGGCTTGCAGTTTCTCTTGTTCGGTCGCGTTAACTCTCTCGAATATCTTTTCCCATATCCTCTGGAAACTTATTACTTGCATTGGCTTAACGGACACTCCGCTTTATTAACAATCATTCCCTTCCCGGGGTTAAACGTCCGCCAGAATAGAGATCTAGTTTGATGAAAGATCTTTTGTTTGTCTATTTATTCAATGAAATGTAAGATTTTCAAAGAGCCCAAATTCTTTAAATTGCATCAATTCATATCACAGCGTAGTACAGATTTCTTATGGAACTGCGGGTTATAGAAACACGGAAGTAGTATGCTGCAAACTTTATATGCAACCAAGAAGCTGCTGATGCAAATTGTGACGGTCTGAAGCAATTCAAAAATGCAATAGACTTTTTTTGGCAAGGAAGCAAGGAAAACTTTATGTAGTAACAATAGTAGAGCATACGCAGATACTTAAAGGCAAAGCAAAGATATAAATGCAATAGACTTTTTTTGGCAAGGAAGCAAGGAAAACTTTATGTAGTAACAATAGTAGAGCATACGCAGATACTTAAAGGCAAAGCAGAGATATACACGGATGCCTAATGGCAAAGCAGAGATATTTTAGGCGCTCAAGGGCAATAGCATTTATATAGCTTTGCCTCTTTGATATAGCTCTCACACCATGGACCACTTCCCCATGCTTGTACCATAATGAACCTTCCCTTCTTACAATCGATCGTCCTCGATTGCCATCTAACTTGAAAGAAAACCATCAAACCTTTCTTTTTAAAGTTGATCTTTGATAAACTTCTGAAAAGTGTTAGTCCTTCCCTTCTCAGGATTAATCTTATCTCCTGAGAATGTTCTCCTCGGATCTCCAAGGCAATTTTGCTCTTGGACAAGAATAATCCCCAGTTTGGTCCATCAAGTAGGCGTCCCACTTGAATAAGAATGGCATTCTCTGATATTTTCCTTTTTGTTCAAATAGATAATCCAACCTTAACATGACAATAAAAAGGCCTCCTTTCTGAACCTTAATGCTAATATTTAACTTGAACAAGAAACAAAATATCCACTTGGAAAGTATTTTTTCATAATTATCTGAGCATTAAGATCTTATAAACATAAGATCTTGTAAATAAAAGAAAGACTTCACCCCATTCAAATAATTAGACACAGATGCTCAAGTAGTCTCATGCATCGACTTTAAATCTCAAAAGAAGAAACTAATATTCATATACTTAGAGCCCCATATGCACTTAATATTGGTGTTTGTTAAACTGATGATCCGGATAAAGAAACAAAAACTTAATGTAAATACTTGATTTTAACAGCAATAGTTTCTTGTTCGGTGGTCGACATAGAGGTTCAGGTTTTGGATTTGAAATTCTGGTTCCAGTCATAACTAGCGTTCACAAGTTTAGTCTTCAACTGTGTCACTGTAAGTATTCTTCATGCTTAGATTACAGCATCCTTCATCTGTGGTTGTCTCTGATCATAGGCAAATCTCAACTGGGCAAAAGGTTCTTCAATTGCTTTATCTTCAATAAATTTCAAATTTATGTCTTCAATAATTCATTGTCGCTTCCTTAATAGGGTGGAATAAATAGTGCAATCTCATAACTAAGGAACGGAATTCTTCTTCAAAGGCTTTAAAAAATTATCTTATTTGCAGTTGCAACCATGAACCGACCATCATATCCTAAAAGCCACCTAAGCTATATATGTACGACCATATCTGGATTAGTTTCAGAATTGACCAGTAGACTAGCAAGACCTCGCAGCCAGTGCCTAGATGCCAAGAGAATTAAATTAACAAGATGTTGTCCATAACTACTACTCATTGAAGAAAATCCAGAGATCATTCTAATTACAATAGCCAGCATAAATTCCCATTCTTAAGCCATTGCATTCCTATTTCCAAGCCAATTTAAGCCAGTGTATTCTTAAGCTAGTATACTTTTACCTTGATCAATGACTATGATGTAGCAGTGATGATCATAACCAGTAAGCCAATGTTCTAGTTTTGCCAGTATAGCCTTTTGGAGGTGGATCCCGTTGGGCGGTTAAGTACTGTATGCCATAATAATATGCCGAAATAGAGATCCAATTTGATCAAAGATCTTTTGCTTATCTGTGTATTCAACGAATCTAGGATGTTCAAAGACCCAAATTGCCTAAATCATATCACACGCCCTTCAGAATTGTTCAACGCCTGACCATATCTAGACATGCTATGTTGGTCCCACCTAACCAACCGCTACATGTGTTATTAGACATGGCCTTAATAGGGTTACTGGGATCATATCTTCAAGAGATCATGGATATGCCCTATGTCCTCCAATATGACATTGAAATGTATCCTCATATATCATTGTACAGTTTGTCAGCATGCTTATTGTTGCCCAGGTTTTTCCATCGAAAACCCTACACGAAGGGGGCTTTTTAATCCTGACAGTAATATGTTTATTGTTCTTTTTGGGTCCCATAGGCCAGTCAGTCTCCTTGACGATAAAAATACATTCATTCATTTAATAGATTTGCCTTTTCTGAAGTACAATAATTAGCTGATTCTAACCTATCCAAGTATGCAACAAGTCATTGAAAAATGAACATGACATAACATCACACCTTCAATCCGTTATTTTTTGATCCAACGCTGTTCAATATTAGAAAAGCTCTTGAAATTTTCATTTGTGTCCTTCGATTTTTCATGGCCTCATGCCATCTCTCGATCCAAGACCTCATAACCATCCACTGTTAATAAGATTCATAATTGTCCACTATTAATAACTCGCGAAAGCTCATTGTTCTTGTGGGCAACCAACAATGTTGAGACATTGCAATAGATCGAGGATACCTAGAAATCTGACAGTGCTAATTAACCCAAAACTGGAAGAGATTGGCTCCTAGTGTATATGTGAAGAAGACTATGTGTCTAGAATAAGGAACAAGTTCGTGCTTGAACTGCGGGCGGGTGCACTGTTTATATTGCGATAGACTCTATCATATACAGGCAATGAAAGGTGCATGTTACAGCCTCCATGTTCTGGAACTATTAGGAGTCCTGTTCTGGAACTATTAGGTTCGAGGATAAGGAACGAGAACTTCGCTGCTATAGTCAATGGGAGAAATCTAGAAGGCCAAAAGATATCAGCATGATCTAATTATAGGAGATAGCGTAAAGGTATGTACCAATTGTTGTGAACAAAAATTCGGTTGATTATATCTGCAGAGCTCTTATAGCAAGAAATAGTGAAAAGATAAAAAAGGAAGGCGAGACCTCAGAGAAGAAAGCAAAAAGGAAATGAAGCCAAGGTCAAGTTGCGCGGGTGGTGCCCCAAGTTTTAAGTTTTATAGTTTTATATTTTTTTTGATCTACTAAACAACCTGCTCAGCAAGGTTTCTTCTAGTGTTTATCTACTCCCAACTATGTACGCCGACTGGTCTGCTCCAACTCTTTGCTCCAAAATATCTGTTCCAATGGTTTGCTCAGCAGGATTCTAACTAGCATAGCTCGACACCAATTTTGTTTAAATTTAAGAAAAAAATTGATATAAACATGAGTCTTTTTGTTATGATACGGTAAGAAGGACTATAATGGTTCCAAGCTTGTTGCACTATTTAACTTCAAATATAGCCATAGGCAGTTTTGTATAATATATGAATCACAACTGTCAAACATGCACAGACAAAATATGAATGTGCATGGAAATATATAATCTGGTCATAACAGGTGGAGATGACGTCACAACTAACAGTAAAATAATGTTGTATATACTTTAGCATAGAAAAGAGGCAAAACTGCATGGGCATACAACCAATCAAGGGTGCGATGGGGACTGATTATGAATGTCGGGAAGAGAGGCAGGATGCGATACAAATTTTCTAGTAAGAAATAGCCGGGAGTTTCCGTAGTTCTATTCTAAGACACAATGGACGTTGGGAGCTGAGCTCACACTTGGGTCAAACTAGTCCAATGTCCAATTTGGGATAAAAGGACTCTTAAACTTTTTCTACCTTATATTGTTATCCATTCTATATACAGGGAGACTAAGGTTAAGCGGCTGGTAATAGAAATATCAGACAACTCCACAAATGTATGAGAGAAGCAAAATAGAATGAAGTTCAAGCATCAGTACCTGAGCAAGCTCTCACTCAAACATAACCAATCAAGCATCAATACTTGTTTTGGTTATGGGGTTCTTGGCATAGCAGTACCAAAGGACCGAGTGCTTGAATTAAGCATTCTATTTGCAAAGCTGACATACAACTTGTTGCCGCTACTCGTTCCATTCAATTTTCAATATTTTTGTACCAATCTAAAAGAATCCACTGTCCAAGAAGCATCTTTCTAATCATCCAAAACATCATCAGGACCTTTCGGCTAGAAAGCAAGAGCAGGAAGAAGGGAAAGAAACAAACTGACCTGGGAAGAATGGTTAATCCAAGAATCTAAAACTTCATCACTTACTTGTGCTTTGCCCCAATTTCTGCTCCATCTTGTAGGCATCTACGCCATTTCAATGTGTCTTAGCCAGAAAGAAAGACAGAAACTAGCATCTCCAGCACTAAAGAGTCCATCTTAAAATCTGTTATTGGAGATTGTCTGCCCATTCTAGATTCTAAGCAAAAACATAAAGCTTCTTCTGAAGCTAAAGAGCGGAAAATGCCATATTAGTGGCTTACCAGCAAAAGAACAAGAAAGAACCGCCTTGATGCTGCTCTGGGTTCTTGAATTTCAAGGAAACAAATTCTCCATAAAATGCCAATTCCCCGCTAGCATCCAATTCTATGATGTAGAAAGGCTGTTAGGCTGAGATAGTGCCGGACTGGGAGGATAGGGCGGTTCCCTTCCTCCCTTTCCTCCCTAGCCACAGGTGCAGGTGCATGCTCCAAGAACCGCCATTCCACCTTTGCCACCTCTAGAGTATCAGAGACTAAAGAATGAACCCTAATCATGTTGATTAGAGTGGTTAGAGTAGATCCGTATTTTTGTTGTTTTGATTCATTCTGTTGATGATATATGATATCTCTGTGTGCATCTCTTCTGCTTGGGGAAGGGGGGATAGAGACTAGAGCCATGTTTAGAAGATGATTCTAGAACAACTCTCACTAGTTCCTATATAAATGTAGTTTGTGCATAAGAGCTTGCCTAGCTATGGTTTAGTAGGGCCCATTATAGATGAAAAAAATTAAATTAGCCAACTTTTCTACAAACAAATCTCACTTTACATGAAAATTCGCCACATCTACTAAGCATCCTAACTATGGATTCGACTTATCCTCTACCCTCCTTCTCGAAGATTTCTTAAGGATTCGCCTAATATTCTAGACTTCCTTCATAACCTAATTTATTTTCCATATCCATCCAAGTACATATGATAATTTTAAGAGTTATTTTTGTAGCTATTGTGTTTCAAATACTTCTAAGGATGCACTGCAGAGCAGTTTTTTACAGATTTGCCTTGTTACAGACCTTTTTACAGATTTGTTTTATCTACAAGGATGTCACGTTCTCATTTGCAAAGGTTAAGGTGTGGTATTGCATCATGCAACTATCTACACATATATAATCGAGATTCATGTTTTCTTTTTTTTTTTTGTTCCGTTTTTCAATTAGTTTCTCCGCCGCAATCCAAACGCGATTTTAGCTGACACGTTTTCCTTACTTTTATCTTGCACCAACATGTATCTCCTTTCAAGCACATCAGATTCCAATGTGAATGCCCTCTTCTATGCACAGCAAATAGGAAAGCAAAAATAGATGTATTTCGATGGAAAAATAGATCGGTCCACCGATGAGGGAAAATAGATCAATACTGAATGTGCATTTGCATGTGCGTTTCCTTTTCTTTTTGTTATTCTATGTGCTGCCTGGTTGGTTAGATGCAGCTCATGTTCCGGTTAAAGTTTTAAGAACCGATGGCAAGTTTGTTTCAGCGATGTCGCCCCTTTGCTTCTTCACCACCTATTCTTCAGCGCCTGTTCTTCAAGTAGATATTTTGAAGCAACATTGTCAGAGCTAGATGCATGATGCGGATATCTATGTCGTATGCCTCATGTGATGGTGATTCCGCCATGCAGGTACGCACCTAACCATGTCCGGCACTGCCTCATTCAAATCCCAGTGCGTCCAAGCTGGAAAGACAAACAATGTATGGAGTTGTTTTTGCCGGATCCAGATTAAAATCACAAGGCTTGGATATGGTTCAAGAAGGAACAAGCCTGAAGTTAGGTCATTAGGATTGATTTGTTCTGCTTGAGAAATTTGTTTTGAAGTATACGTTATTATCTCTTAGGTTTATCTCTGCTTGCTCTGATTTCTATCTAAGGACTATGCACGAACCACTACTTATTTGACTAGGAGAGGAGGTACCTTGGATTTAAGACTTCCTTCATCCTTTTTAGTTAATATTTGAGTAAAGCTGGGAGATGGAATCATGGTTAAGCATGAGGAGCCGAATATATCCATAGGTTTCATTGGAGGCGCTGTTTTAGATTACTTTTGGTATGTTTGCCAGCTTTTGTTCTTAGATCATTACGGCTTACAAGCTAACAGACAAGGAATTTTTGAAGGGCTTTTTCTGTGGCTTGGATCACTCCTCTTATTGCAAATTTAGATATGTCTTTGACATATCTTGGCCTTGGTTTGCCTTACTTGTAATACTTGTTCGTGTACAGGTTTCTGTTGGATTTATGATTGCCAATTAGCAAAATAGTTGCTCAAGAAAAATCGAATTTTTAACATTTACAAGGTTCTAGAATTGGTTTTAGAATTTGTGAATAGCTTTTACTAGCTTGGGAGACAGACCCTTTCAGAGACCCTTTCAGCCTTCTAGCGATGGGAGCTGGGTTGACATGTCTGGTGGCTAATATGCAGCTTGGATATATAACAACAGTTGTCAAATTACTGGTTCATATTGAGTTGCTAATAAAGGCTGCATTATTCAAACATCTCTGGTTTTATCATTTGGATAGTAGAGCAATTTGGTTAAACAAAGGAAGCATTCATGATCTCGGTTCCACTTTTGCTATATGTCAGAGCTGGATTTGTTATGTAGCTGTCTTATTTGTCAATGAACCTAACCATGAGAAAATATAACCTATTGTTTGATTTTTTGCTATTGCTAATCCTTCCAAGTAGAATGTTCCAATGGCACATAGACTCCAAACCCTGTTTTTCAAATAAATTTTACGTGGCTCCACTATAGATAGATAATATAATAAAAGTATAGTTGCTACAAATTTTCTTTTTATGTCATAATTTTTTCTACCTTAATGGCACCCATAGGTCGATCTGCATCCAATATATCTTTGATCCAGTATATCTTTGCCAAATCATGCATTTGAGATTATACATTATCAAAAACTGGCTTCCTTTTAAAAAGAGACAATATTTATTGTGACTTACATTCCGTTTACTTATATTGTCTGGTGTTTCATTTCTCAAAATGACTAACCCTTTGGATTCTTTAAAGCAAGGAGCATAAAAAAATAAGGCAGATAACTACATCAACTACATATAAAAAACTGGATTCCTTTTGAAAAAAGACAATATTTATTGTGACTTACATTCACTTTACAAATATTGCCTGGTGTTTCATTGCTCAAAATGACTCTCTTTGGAATCTTGAAAGCAAGAAGCATCAAAAATACAAAGTGAATAACTACACCAACTACAATTATTATCTTTGCACATACAAAATTCCGCCAATGAGTGAGTGCAGAGAAGGACTAGGCCTCACGTGAACAATTTCTTTTTCTTTGTAGGGGATCGAGAAAGAGAAATGTTCGTGGCGGCCTTGGCCGCCGAGGCCGCCGCGATAAATTTCTTGTAGTTATAATGTGTTTGTGTCATCGATTAAATATGAATGCCGAATAAAGTTTCACCACAAAAATTGCACTTGAAAAATAAAGACACTTAAATCTTGGCATAATAATATTGGCCATGATTTGCCTAGATTTCTATAAAATACATTCATGTCTAGAAAACATTCGTTAGCATAACTAATCTTGCAACTCTATTATTCGCCCGACCTTCTAAATTATGCTTAGACAAATTTGGCCTTAAGGGCAACCCTGCCAACGACCATGTTTTTTTGCGCCCAATCCAATTGTTATGAACTCTGTCTGATTGACCTCTGGAGGACTAAGGCGTCAGTGGATTCCCATGAGTCTGAGCCTGGATAGAATATCCATGTCATGATGTATGGTGTATTTGATTATGTTGTTATCTGGATTATAGCAATTTCACCCTCCAAGGTAACAATGATATATGTTATATTTTGTCATGTGCTGACTGTCTTGAGGGGGATGAAATAAATGATACATTTATTCCTCTCGCGTTGGATCTTGCTCACTAGCAAGAGTTTGACCTCAAATAGACGGCCTCATATTAGCGAGATATTGCTGGCAGGAGGGAATCCCCTACTTATATACGGTCGGGGCATCACAAACAACAAATAATGATTTCTATGTTATAATGAAATGAAATGTTTTATAAATCATGTCTATGAGACCATCAGGTCTAAAAGACATTATACAAGTCATTTTGCATATATATATATATCAATGCTTGAATGTGCCCTTAATCAGAGCATCATTAGTCTCACTACTCTCTTTCTCATACAATTCTGGTAGATATCTATAATTTCTTATTCACATATCTCTCACTTTCATCACGTCTATCAAATAATCACTAATAGTTGCAGCTGGCAATGCAAAGAAGTCATATAAAGAGATCTTGGTAGAAATATCCATCAATATATTGATATACAGCACATTGAAGGATAAGGCATGCCTTATCCTTAAGAACATCAGCTCCACATGTTTTACGAGTACACAAATTTTGGGAGAAATTTTCCCATCTACCAATCTCCACTCCCAAGTGATGCGAACTTAATCTGGACCTGCACAATAGATGTCTTTTAAAACAAGACAACTTACTCGATAGATGCAATGCTTCTCCAGGTGCTAGAATAAATTTCTTTTTTGTAGAAAGCCATTTTCATGCCATTTTTGTAGAAAGCCATTTTCCATTCTTGTAGCTCATCCTGAACGTCAGAAATAGTGCTTTAGCTTCTAATATCTCTGTCCCTGCTTCAGCTAGTATCTTGTGATACAGGGTTTGCATTTTTACCCCTAATTCCGCCAGAATTAATTTTTTTTGAATTTTTTCAAATCTTTTCCACATTTCTTGAGAGAATCCGGATCCCCATACTTCACATGCTTATAGCACGATTGTCCTAATTAATGTTTGATATAACATTTTCTTCGATTTTCAGTCTACAAGTCCCGCTTTTCTGCATTTTTGCTGCGTTGCATATAACACTTTAATCCCAGCATCGGTACGTTGCCCAACTGCTTTGTTCCACCCATAATTGTCTATTATTTCCATCTCTTCTCTCTTCTATTGGAAATGAAAATTATATAGTCTTTTTCCAAAAACAAGAATTTTAGTCTTACTCCACTTCATCCGTATTTCAGTAGCATCACGAAAGCTGGCTAATGCATCTAAGTGTCTCTGCATATCATGGTGGTTTCGAGCAAGATAACAATATCATCTGCATAGAAAAGCAAAATAAGCAAGTATACTGCAATTGTAGTTCCCCTTCCGCCATGTCTTTGCATCCACACCTCTAATTGATCTTATATATTCCAAACAATGCCATTGATTCGAGCCATCGGATCGGTATTCTTGAATGGGCGAGCATGCATCTCTTCCATGTATGCATGCATTGCATGCATTTTTTGGGGGTCTGGTTCATTTGGGGATCACTATTTCTTACATGTTCTTCATCGACTTCTCATAGGTATTTTCTCCTCTCTCAGCAGTTCCCTTGATTCTCTTTCTTTGATACCAGGCAGGGGAGGGGCTTCTCCCTGCTTGGTTTGTTTTGACAATTTGGCATCCTTTTCCATGTTGTGACATGTTCTTCCCCGATCTTGTCCCTTTTTTGGCCATTCTTCAACCTTCAAACTCGATCCCATTTTGATAAGGAAGTTCTCTTTTTGTCGGGAGCTTTTGTCTATTTTCATGCGAGCCCGTATTCGAGAATGGCATCGATCCAAGTCATCGGATTGGTATTCTCGAATGGGCGAGCATGCAGCTCTCCCGAGCATGCATTTTCTGGGGCTCTGATTCATTTGGAAATCACTATTTCTTACAGGTTCTTCATCGACTTCTCATCGGCATTTTCTCCTCTCTCAACAGTTCCCTTGGCTCCCACCCATTCTTCCTTAATTTGTATATTATTGTAAATGTTATTTTTTTTTTTGCGTGGCACGCGTGACCAGCCCCTCGCTTTTTCAAGGTATAAATGTTTTTTTTTATCGTGTGGCATGCGTGATCAGCCCCTCGCTTCTTCGAGGTTTTTTCTCTATTGGTTTTTTTTGTTGGTGATGTGCAGGTCCAGAGGGATGCGCGACTTTGATATTCTCTGTGGAGCATGGTTTTTTTTTTGTGGAAACGTTTAGCAGCCTTGCATTGTCCAAGCCCCTTCCCGAGATTTTATCACTAGCGTTTTTCCTCGAAAACCCCAAAGAGCGGGGTTTTTTAATCCCGACGATAAGCTCTCGGCAGGTACACTAGCCAATATCTGTAGCACACAAAGTCCAGGTGTCATAACTAGATATTCCCTATATTTTTCATTTTTTTGGGTAGCCTGCAATGTGCAGCTATCCACTCCATTGTAGAAAAACTGCTGAGATGAATGAAAAGCCTAGCTAGGAGCTTTTGTCTATTTTCATGCGAGCCGTATTCCAAACAATGTAGGAGATAGAAAGCATCCTTCATTCACTCCAATATTACTAATTATCTCTGCCTTACTCCAATATTGTAGGGTGTATTCAATGGGAACTATAGACTCACTAACACCTTCTCATATAGCACTGCTATTGCATTCTTGAATTCATGTGGCACTCTAATGTGATCCATGTACCCTCAAAACTTCCTTCTCCTTTTAGCATATCAAAAAGTTTTGACAAGCAAAGAGTGATTTTTTAGGTCTTCGCAACATCTATTACTGCTCTATTCTCATAATGATTAATTAGTCTATTGTAGACCTATTAGGCCTAAAGCTTGCTTGTCCACATGCTCTGAGACTATGTATCTCTGCCCAATCACTTAGCTTCATTTCTATAAGCTTGGAAAATAATTTTTGAAAATAAACTACTTACTACGATCATTCTCCTCAGCTGTACTTGTGATTATGTATATAACTGTGCAGTATGTCAGCATCCTTATTGCTACTAAGGTTTTTCCCCCGAAAACCCTTCGGGGCGGGGGTTTTTTAATCCTGGCAGTAATACGCCTGCTGCTCTCTCTTTGTACTTGGGTCCCATAGGCCAGTTGGTCTCCGTGGACGATAAAATCATATTCTATTCTATAATTGTTGGGGTCATTTATATCGTCTGCTTTATGGATTGGCACCACTCTATTAACCTGCCATGTGTAAGGAAGGCTATCAACTAAGGCTCTAGCCATCATTTTAGTGATGGTACTAGAAAATTGCCCATCTTCGGTGGGCAGTCCATGTGGTTGTATGTCAATGATTTTACATTGTTATATATGTTTCACCATTTGAGGTTCTTCAATGTTATAAGAAGATACCATGCAAACATTATGGTCCTTGAAATTTGTTTCCCCACAATAAATAAAGCATTTTATCATGCCTATAAGGTGCTTATCTAAAACTTGTGATTATCTAACACAATGCAAAGTATGAGTGTTCACTTATAATAATAATGAATCATTGTTGCATTTACTACCTAGTTATGCATGATGTATTCACTTATGATAATAATTAACTGTTGGTGCATTCTTCTAGATGCATTAAGGTGTAGTATTCATTTATTATTAAAAAATGTTGTACAATGTGTTTCTAGCCTATGGATGGATAATGTGTCCATAATACGAAATTTAGTTGGAGATTTGTGGACAATCTCAAGAGCAGATTATATAAACCCAAGAAAGTGTTTGCTGATTCCAAAGATGGACTGTCCCTGTGCTAGTCCTGGCCTCAGAAGCTTCATTGATGACAATATGTCAGGACCACCTTCTTACATAATGAAAATGCCATAACCTCTTAGTAGGAGCCTTCTTAACTAGATATTTGAAGCACAAAAATTCCGTCCTCTCAACTGGCCTCTCTACATCATGCACAAAAATATGAGTCATCCGGATTCCTGACCTAATAACTCCAGAGCTGAAGGTAGCATCCATTCTTCCTGAAGCTTTAGGAAAAAAATTGTTTTGACTGCAATGAGAAAAGTGTGTAGTAAGATTTTATTATAACAAAAATATCCAAAGATAGTAATACTGTTCAACGTTGCTAGGGATTAGTTGGGAACCTATAAAGTTATGGGAACAATGAAAAGAGTGTGCAGTATGAACTCTGTATTTAAATTTTTATTGTTGACATCTTGGATATTACACATTAAAGAGGTAGTATATCATTACTCATAAGAGATCATGTTTTTTATGTGGGCATATAGTGAGTTAAGGGGCTATTTCATCCCGTAGGATCTCTATAGACTACGTTTGGAATGAACCTTCCATTTTTTTTTGAGCTGCACTCTTTGCCTTGAGGTTTCTTGAATATATACCTTTACTACATGTTTTGCGGTGCATCTTGAGAATGCATAGAGCTGGCTGCGGGCAAAAACTGGCATTGGTAGATAGATGCCAACGAAGATTATGAACTGGCCTTGCGATTTGTTTATGGTCATCGAGAATGCGAGTCGCACAGGGAACTGCCTTCCCTTGAAGGGCAGGAGGTTGATGTCTAATGGCTCCAGGGTTATCCTTGGTATGAGGACCCGTGTTCCTTTGTAGGTTCACATGAAAGAGAGTTAAATGCTCATTATCTATGTGTTGTACTAATGATGGTTTTTTATTGTAGTTGTGACTTGCTTATGTGTTGCTGAAGATATTGGATGTTGTAGTTATGACTTGCTTATGTCTTATGGAGCATTATACATTGTGGAGCTTATGAATTGACCCTTGTTTCCATGCATTTGAATAAAGTTCGTGACTTTCATGATTAAAACTCATTGCCTTTTCTACTTCTTTATTATCCATTTGTTGTACTTATGTACTAGTTTTCTCATTAGAATTCAATGATATATTTCAGTTTCTTACTCACATGTTCAAGTGTTGAAGTTAGTATATTGAAAAGTCTATATCACCACCGCATTGCTTTATATAAACTCAAACTTCATTCAAACTACTAATGTGGATCATCACCATGCTTTTCATAAGCCCCAAACCCCATCAAAGTTGTGAATTCGCAAAAGGTTTAAGCACCAGCATGTCAATCCCATCTTCTTTGTGTTGACCAAAAGCAATGGCTCAACTGTTACGTGGATGACCCTGACTGGGGAGCATGAGTAGATAGCAAGGTACTTATGAGTACACATTGAACTTCTAGTAACATTCAATATGAATTCATTGTTTTAAACATTCAACAGAGCATTGTGCTGCCCTACACAAATAAATCTTTAACAGCCATGCCCATATCAATGTTTAAAATGCAAGTAAATACTGGTGCATTTAGTTACTGTATGAAGAAGAATAGCAAATAGGAACATTAAAGTGAAGAATTTCTCAAATATGTTGAAGCATATGTTTATTAACTTGACATGTGGAAAGGTGGTGAAGTTATGGCAATGAACTCGCAGCTTGTTAAGCTCTCTCTCATTTGCTTGGTTCTATGCAAGTGAAATTGCTTCGTGATTTTCATCATTAAAATTCAATGCTTTCTTTTTACTTCTTTATTGTCCCTTTGTTGTCCCAACAAAACTCGTGATATACAAATTTATTAAGCTAGAGTTACATTATGAAATCCTCATTGACACAGGAATATAATCAATACATGAATTATGCAAGCCATTTGATACTATACATCTACTGTAGCAATTTTCAATAGTACATGCATGTCCTCCAATACCAGCCTTTGGACAGCCTCAGATGGAAAAATCTTTTCTTTGATAATTATTATTTCTCTATCTAAAAGTGCCTCATTCAAATTACATCCCTTTACAACTGTATTTGCAATCTCAAATGCCAAAATCCCTACTACCCAAAGTCGTTATACTACTCCTAATGTATATAATGCGCGCCATTTTTCAAACATGTAAAGTAGGAAATGAATATACTTTGCCAGGAAAAACTTGCGATACTGCTTGACAATTCTCGCATGAACAAGGCTATACACAAGGCAGAAAATACTCTGTTGTATAAAACAATCCCTTTCAGACAAATAACTTGGATGAGAAATGGGAAAAAATTAGAGCATATGGGACCTCCGCATGCAGATTCGGGTGTAAATATGGTAATGCTACCCAAAAAGCACTGTCCGGACAAGTGCTGTAAGTGCTTTAGGTGCTTTACCCTCGAGTGCTTTTTCGTTCAACGACATCGTTTGATGATTACTCCAGAAATAGAACGGATCATCCCGTGGAGGTAGGGATCGATGACATGGATGATCCCGCGCGAATTGGGAGATGAATTTTCATGTTTGGCGGGATTTCTAGATGGCCGGATTCTTGGAGGGAAATTCTTGGTTGTCATTCTTTCGAAGATTTCTATGTGAGATTTTTCTGGCTGTCTTCAATTCCAATCCAATTCAATCTTTGATCTGTTCTCATGGCTGATAATTCACTTGCAATTCTCAATCAGAATGCCAATCCCAATTCTAATTCGAGAGCATTTTAACGATCAAGAAAGGAGAATTTATCGGATTTTTGAAGCCAAGAGGAGAGAGAATCGTAAAGAGATTGAAACTAAAGGAAAAGAAAACATTGCACCAAATGAGAAGAAGAGAAAATATTTTCTCGATGATAGAAGGTTGCAAGAAATTTTGTCAAAAAAGCCGATTGACTCTTTTAATCACATTGTGAGGAATGTTTTAGGAGGATTTAGACAAAAGGAGAATTATTCAAAGACTTTTTGAAGAAAAATACACATTTACCATTGCAAGGAGAATTACCGGATCCCAAGAACACGGCTGTAATGCATACCATGATTTCCAATGTCCAGAGACAATGCAGGCCCAAAAATGCAAAGAAAAAGCGATATTTTGCAAGCAAGAAAGAGCACTCTACAAATGGCGACTTTGTTGGGCCCCGGGGATCAATCAATCTGCAATTTCAAGGGTTCTATCTATTCCATTTAAAAACTGTTGCCATGGCATTTAGAAGGCAATTTTTGCAGAATCTGGCCCCCTGGTCAATGTTTGGAAGGAAGAGAAGAAAAGATGCCTTCACAGCTGAAGAAATAGCCACAGTCAGGAAGTATTGGGATGAAAATACCAGAGTATCACCTTATAAGAAGCATGTGAGGAAGCATTTGAATGATAAAGGTGAGAAAATTGATCATCCTATTCATCCGCTAGAGATGACACATGTATAGTTTCGACCATACATTTTGAATGCTTTCTTTCTTTTTTTTGTTTAGAAAGTAACAAATTTTTTTCATTGTGCAGGTTCAACTATATCTTGGTTTCAAGAAGGAACATCCAGATATGAAGATGTCCCAGCAGGCTTTCGAGAAACTGAAGCCAAGCTACAATAGAAAATTAAAAGAAAGGGAGACCTGTTGCTGCCAATACCATTTGCATTTAGAATTTGTAAAGGGGCCATCAATAATATGAGGACAGATCCTCATGGTGTTCACAAGGAATGTAAATGTAAGTGCAAAGTTTGTGGCCCGAGTGTCAGATCTGTAATAAGGAGAACACCATTAAATCAACTAGTGATTATTGGAGAATGGTGGTGTGCCAAAAGGATGAGAGTGAAGAGTGGCATAAGCGTGTGTTTGATGGAGACTTGTACAAAGTGTGGGTTAAAGAAGTAAGTATGGTTTCCTTTTGCTTGTACATTACTTTTAAGTAGTATCTAATCTAAACCTGTTTCCTGTCTGATAGTCTTGGTCATCTTTTCCTCAACAGAGTTATCTTGTCCAGGTTGTATGTGAGTGTCCCTCGCTTGATAGGAATGCTTAGCTTCACTCAAACACGTAAAAAGATTGAGTGTTCATGCTGCAGATTTATGTTCTCTCGAAATTTCAAAGTCCGCTACCTTGAAATAACTAAGTCCAGTAACTAAATCACATTGTGCCTTGCTTTTATTTGAAGCACTAAGGTTTTAGCGGGTATTCTGAGTTGTCGAGTCTAATCCGGTGATAGAATTCCAAAATTATCCTATTAGAGTGATGTGCAAAATCTTGGATTACGCGGGGACATTGACCAATTCTTGACCCGTCGGTGTGATCATTTTCAACAAGCTCGATGCAAGACTTCAGTCGGTGAATCCACATATTCTCAGCCCCTTTGAGTTCATGCCAAGATTAAAATCATTTGCAAAACCATTAGGTTGTGGTGTAAGGAGTCTTAGAGTCTAGACATTTTTTTTCTTGAATTGGGAAAGTTTAGAATGATACATCCGCCATTATTGTTTTTGTATTGCGGGTTGCCAACATGTCCTAAAGAGAGGAACAAGCAAAAGTCTATCAATGTCCAATGGAAAGTATTTGAAAAGGTACTAACTATCAAATTCAAGCATATTACTTTTTAGGAGTTGAGCTAATCATTTGACATTGAACTGGCCGAAGAAGTCCAAAGAAAGAATCTTGCCAAGCTATCTAAGAAACTTTTAAAGGTTACTAGATTGGCCTACAAGGCGGCAAATCCTTTTGAATTTAATGAGAATGCAAAAAAGACTATGAAGTCTTTTGTTCCACATAATTATAAAGCTCATTGGCAAGCTAAGGAATTCAAGAAATGCTTGGCAACCATACCGAGGATGATACTATTGTTTACATCATAGACTTTCTAGAGAAAATTACGGATTTAAGATCAACGGGAAGCTCAATCTCATCATTGGCATACTGATCGGATGTCAATTCTAGTGCATATTACTTAGGGAGGATGAAGAAAGAAGAAGAAGAAGAAAGAAGGAAGAGAGAGGAAGAGAGCTTGAACAAGAAGAACAAGAGGACTTCGGCCAAGGAGAAGAGAAAACAAACTCTCAAAGGTATTGTGAAGGAGACTCATTTCTATATTAGTGATGACAAAACACATGACACGAAATTTGTCCAACATTGTCTACAAATGCATCTTTTGATTGGTTGCAAAGTATTGGAGTTGAATATAAGAAACATGTATTTTGGAGTGATGGTTGTTCTTCAGTTCAAGTCTTCAAGACCATTCCATTTTCTTGGTAGATTTTATGGGAGAAAGGGTAAGGATCTCCTATGGAATTTTTTGCTAGCTCACATGGCAAAGGTGAGCATGATGGTGCTGATGCGGTTATAAAAAGGGTACTAACTCAAGAGCAAATGAAGTACAATGGATGCAAACTGCGGTGTGCACATGAGGTTGTTAATTTTCTCCAATTGTACTTTCAAAATCATCCATCGATAATGATATCAAAAGGTATTATTCCTTTTTTTTTTTTTTGTTGTTTTTAGGCAGTCTTTGAATTACTGGATCATCCAGACTTAAAACACTTACAACACTTGATGTTACAGGTTATTACGGGAGGTGGAGTCTTCAAACATTGTGATTTGAAAGAATTGAATGCCATACCTTGAAGGGAACAACAAAGATTCACCGCATCGAGGCCATGTGACAAGGAAAACTCTTTGAAGGTAGCTTATAGACCATTGTCATGCTTTTGCAACTATTGCATTCAATTCAAATTGGGATAAATGTGTATGTGAGTCGAATTGGTGATTGGGAGAACAAAGTGAGTTGAGGTTAAAGGAGCCTAGGAATACGGTGACAACATTGAAAATGAAGAAGAGGCCGAGTTTGATATTGAGGAAGAAGAAGAGGATGAAGATGATGTAATGAGTTCCATGATAGAAGTGAGGGATAATTTTCTTTGTAAATCTTTGAAGAAGGTAAATGAAGAAGGGGTAGATTTTTATGTGCTTAGGTGCACTGAAGCAAAGAATACTTTGCTAGAAAATTATAAGGATGGATGGGGAATGTGTTTGGGGTAGAACAAGTTATTGTCTAGGGACTTTATTACAAACAAATTCGTGTAGTCTAAATTTTGAGCTGATGGAGGACAAACACGAGGGCAAGTGTTTATAGCCATCTTGTAAGACCATCAAAGTTTGACATGTATACGGATGAAGATGACTCTAACATGTATACCATGGATGAAGACACTTGCCAACAAATCATGAGTAGTATTCCAACTACCTCATAGAAGGTAATGGATGAAGTATAATGGATGCAAACTGCAGGATCAAAAGGTATTTTCCCTTTTTTTTGGTTGTCTTTAGCATGTTCTGAATTCTGCTGCCACAGCACTTAAAGCACTTAAAGCACTTACAGCACTTCATTTATTCTGGGGCTTTTTTCGAGGTAGAGTCTTCAAAATTTGTTGTCTTGGGAGGTTAATTCCTGAATTCGATCTTTGGGAGGTTGGTGAAGGGATTGGAGGAGATTTGAACAAGAATTGTTGGAAGTTGTGAAATTCTTCAAGGCCGGGAGAATTCTGTTTCAATTGCCTTTGTTGTTTTCTCCTGCCCATTCGCCAGTCTTAATGGCAAATTCTTTAAACCCGAAAATGCATTCAGAATTCTTTTAACCTAGAAGCCGCTCATCTCCGCCTTGATCTACCCGGTCTCTCCGCTTGGATCCATCTCACAGAGTCGCTTTTGTCAAGAAAAATGGCCGAGCTTGATTATTTCTCCTTTTATCCTCCTGCTTGGGATAATTTAACCAAAGACCCGGTATGAGATGGTGTGTTGCCGATTCTGGATGATCGAGGAGTTCTTGTACCACGGGGGTCCCCGCAGCCGAGGTATGTGATCAAGACAAATGCTACATTTGCTCGTGAATTGGATTCCCTTAAGCGTTGGCCTCCTCACACGCTAGGCTTTTCAAACAATACCTAGAAAGCTGCAAAAACTTTGGACCAAGGTTGTGACTTTTTGAGAGGCAAGGCTGTTTACCTGACTCAAGAAATCTGGAAGTGGGTCGGTTGCTAGTTCTTGAGGAGGCGAGGTAAAGGCAAAGGAAAAAGAGACTTTTGAGAATCTTCTAGCAGATATAGATCATGTCTTGAAGGAAAGTGATAAGAGCAGGTACAATTTAAGGGGCGAGTTGTGCCAAAGAAGGAGAAAAAATGGGCGAGTTGAATTTTTGTCTGAAAGAACTTACCGGTTAGCGGTCTTTGTACTACTTCATAGAAAGGAACAACCCTCTCATGACCGCCCGGTTTGATCATTACGAGGAGAATCGAGGTCAGGCAAATGCTTATGGTAATTTGATTACGCTAAATATGGCAAACTGCAACTCGAGTACCTCATTGGCCGGTGTTGAATGGTGGAATCGCCAAGCGGTGACAATAATCCAGCCTGATTTCTTTGAAGACTTCAAGTACTTAGACACCTACCAATTTTGAGTAGGCCATCCATCTTCATCCTTTTTGTAATTTTGCTCCAATTTTGTAATTTTGCAGGCTCAGATGTCTTTTAAATTCGAGCCTGCAGGCTATTGTGTTATTAATGTGAAAAAATTTCTCTTTTTCAATTATCATGCACCACAACATTTGATTCTTGTTCACATTTGTTCTTCAGCATTTGATTACTTTTCAAATTAGTTCTACATATCTTGCTTTTATTCAGAGTCCAAAAATTCCCAGCTTAGACATGTCTGCAAAAAATTGACTTCGGCCAGGGACATTGACCAAATTTTGACCTGGTCAGTGTCATCAATATGAACAAGGTCTGATGCAATACTTCAGTCCAAATTCAATCCACATCTTCTCAACTCCTTTGAGTTCCTGCCAAGATTAAAATCATTTGCAAAAGGTTTGGGTTGTGGCTGTAAGGAGTCTTATAGTCTAAACTATTTTTTTCTTGAATTGGGAAAGCATAACATCTGCGATTAACTTTTGCAATTTCAAGAAAATTCATCGAGAACACATAATGAAAGAGAATGAAGATATATTACATTGCAAGATGGTACAAAATTCTTGTGTAGTTACAAAATGGAGGCAAATCTGCACTCTCATAGTATCTGTACAAAATGGAGGCAAATCTGCACTCACATAGTTACATGCCTCTATGTAACAAAATTGAGGCAATTTACAAAGTTTATACCAGGATCAGGAATCTAAAAAAAACTGTAGATGAACCAACTGGTCTGCACTGAAGACATTTCGATGTGCATCAACTAACCACTGAATCTGGCCCTTGCAGTATGCTTTGACCAGCAGTTTCTTATCTGCTCCAATGTCCTGCTGGAATAATTCTTCAAGAACACCCAGGGAAATACTTGTATAACATTCTGCTCTAGTGTTATTCTTGATGACTAAAAGTATCTTCAAAGATGTGACACTGTCCTAAGTATTGGAAGCAAATAAACATCTAGAATTTCATCGGTTGGACGCGGTGAAAGTAGGCACCATGATGGAAGTAAATGGTGGGGACAGAAATGTCTTGTAAACCTCATCATGCAATAATTACATTTCTGCCATACTCAGGGAAAGCTGCATATACCTTATGGAGTGGCTTCATAAAAATAGGATTAGAAGACTCCAAAGGATACTTGAAAGGCATCTCATCACAGAAACTCTGGTCCCAAATGAAGATGAATTTGTCTTTCTTAGCAGGACATAGGACATCAAGCACCTCATGAACATTAAATCTGTTCATAGAGGACCAAATGGCTAAGTCATACCGAAGAAGATGCTTCCTCAAGAAAGCATGTACTCCGGCCTGAATACAACTACTTTGTTAGTTGTTGATGATTTTAATAATTGAGGGTTTATCTTTTTAAGATCATCCCTCAATTGATTACTTCTTCTAAAGCTCTTCACGAGCGCCATTAAGATCTAGAATCGGCAATCTCTTTTGCCTAATAACAATTGGCGGTCTGATTGGAACTTGAAGCTACATTTACACTTTGTACTTCAGTGGACCTAACATTCACAACATTAATCAAGTGAATACACACCCAAATTCAAGTACAAATATTGAGATTAAATTAAAAAAGCACAAGACCTGGAAGTTAATTGGGATACATTTAAGTCCTCATCACTTTGGACTACTTGGTCACTCCACGAAGATTCTGAGAAGACAACTCAAATAATGAATACAATAATTTAAGAATTCAAATTAAACAATCGAGGGAATGAATTATTACGCTCAAAGGGGATGTTGTTATTCCCCTCATGGATTCAATCATTGCTGCAAGTTTTGTACCTTTATCTTGTATGGATAGTCTTTGCGGCTTGTACATTTGGTGCAGGTTCTAGTATTGGGCTGCTCTTCATGAACTTCTTTTGAACTTTCAAACCACGCACCTGCAATATCAGCAAAGGGTTGAGTTTATGTTGATGACATCCTTCTCAACCTCTTCTTCATTGCCTTGCAGGATTACGTTGCCATCATTCCCATCATTCTTTTGACCTCTCCCTCTCAAAGGATACTTTCTATTAACCTTGGCTTTGGTGCGAGCCTTTGCTTTTGGCCTTGCCACCTCCTTTCTTTTGCTAGTCTCTTCTTTTATTCAATGTCTTCTTTTCCTTCTGTCTTCTTCACAACCACATCAGCTTTTTTTCTTCTTGAACTTGCTTACGCTTCTTCCCGGTTGGAGTGTCTAAGACATACTTAATCTCCTCATCATCAGGCGACCTTTGTTTCTTCACGAAATTTTCGCCACTTCTTAAGCTGCATTGGGGTCACCTGTCCCGGAACATTCTGTTTCAATATCGAGGAATCATCACGACATGTCTCAACCTTCTTCTCTTAGATTGCTAGTAGAAGGGGACTTCAATTGGTCGGATTGCACATCTACTACATCTTCAATTGCGGAGCACTGTATTTGATCCCAAATCTGATTTCACGAAACTTAATCTAGGATCAAAGGAAGCAACCTGCTCAAGCTACAGCGGGAATGCTCAAGCCAAGCTCAACATAAAGGTCTTGAGGGACCTAGGCATTCACATTTCAAACATTTGCCTTCCTTTAACAAGGCAGCACACATCACATGATATTCATGTGAGCAATCAAAAATTAAAGAAAGCTTGTACTTATCGGAAATCCCAAACCACAAGCATTACAAAAATTTTGTAAAAACACGGAAGATTTCTCTTGATGGTGTTGATGCGAGAAAGTTGAATTCTTGATGTCTCCTTTATCAAGGTTTTGCATATTCCTTGGCTGCCTTGATGTCATTATCGGTTGAATTAATTACGCCTCCAAATTTCCCTTCAACAAAATCAGATCTGGATCTCAGTGCATAATGACTCCATGGACTCTGCGACATACTCCTCAAACATTAACTTTCTCTCCAACTCCTTTATTTCTGTTCTACTTCTGTGTCATGAGCAGGCCCCTCTTTTCAACAAAGGTGATTTCAATTGTTCCATCTTTGTGTCTTTTTTAGGTTAGCCTTTTAAAAATTTTATCATTTGACTTTTCTTAATTTTGCCGGGCTAACAACTATATCCGCATTTCTTTTTCCATCCGAGTTTTCTTGATCATAAGTTTTCAGATTCTCTGTCACTATTTCTTGGTCGGTTTCAAGTTTGTGCGATCAAGTTTACTACTTGCTACCTCTTTTGCTTTCGGGCGAGGCTTTTGAATCAATTTCTTGTTTCTCTTTAAAACCACGAACTCTCGGCCTTCTATGCACGTAAACCATAATCGTGCACCATATGCAGCCCAATTGATTTGATGGCCTTCGGGATCTTCAAGACCTTCTTGGCAATTTTCCCAAGAAAATGCAAGGGCAAATTGCTTCTCGACTTCATTGTTTGAAACCCCATCGGATAAAGAATCCTTAACAATTTGTCCAATTTGGCCTTGGATGTGGGTGAATAGCAAACAACTTTAGTGCCCTTCGACTTGGAATTGAGGGTTCTTGCCAAAGCCCGATTCCCAACTTGTTCTTGTGTAACATTATTTGCCACCAATTGAATGCTCACGAGGCTGCAAACCATGGTTTGAAAAGCAGTGTATCCTTCGAAATCCTCGGTATGCTTGCCTCCTCTACCATTGTGTCGATTCACGAATGTAAGTTGGGATAATTGATCTATGATGTGGCGGGGAGAAAAAGCGAGCAAAAGAAACACAAATTGGGATAAAAAAAAAAAGGAAGGTGCACGGAAGCTAGGTCTTGTGGGAGGCAGGAAGTTAGGATTGTGGGAGGTATAACTACGGGTTGCTAAGTGCTTGGAAGTGCTTTAGGTGCTAAGTGCTTTTCAGCGTTTTTTGGGTAGCATTACCATATTTACACCCATTCATGGTTGCAGATGCAAATATTGGCTGAGAAATGTAACAGAACAGAGCATATATGATCTTTGGTGCTATATGATTCATGTTGTGCAGAAAAGGGAAGCAATACCATACCTGTCTAGCATGCTTACATATGAAGGCCGTTTAACATTGAAAAGATATAAAATTTAATTGTCATCACCTTGCATCGAACTACCAAGTTAATACCATCTAATGACCGGAGATCTAGGCTGTAAATTTTATGTTCACCAGCGGTCTGCCTGAATAGAAGGATGCAAATTCATCGTTGTGGAATAGTATAACCTTGGATAAATATAAACATGCATAATGGGCTTCATGAACTCTCTTTTTAATCTGCACCAATTGCCGTAAAAACACAAATAGTTAGGTTCCATCCAGTATAATTTAGGAAAGCTTAAACTGTGAATGCTGCAATACAATACCTTGTAAACCATCAGTCCAATCATATCCTTCCTTATACAGGTGATGAGTCAAAACAAACAAAGAACCATAACATTATAAATACTGTTAGGATCAAATTCTATCACTCAGCAATTGTAGATTCAGAACCTTACACATGAAGCATAAAACTAAACCTTGAAATGGGAAATTCTTTTATTATAGTTTATAAAAATGCATGTACTCACAATTTGAACATTGCATAGCTCTTCCATAAGCATCCTGCGTGGTAATTTTACTGCTGGCATGACATAAGTTTGAATTCAATAGATATCAAAGTTTTAACATGCCTAATGTAATGAAAAGCATCTTACAAACAATTGCAGGTGATAAACGATTTCCACATCCTCTGGAAGATAAGTAGTCTGCATTGTTATGGACACATTTGATATAACATCCATCTCTAATCCTGATTAAAAACTCTTCTAGACCAAATTTTAATTTCCACTGCAATGCCAAATCAAGATCAAATTCAAGACTTAACCACCGAGATAATAACGACTAACCATCACCATCTGAACAACCTGGCTTTCCAAGGATGGCCTCAGGCACATGCAATTTCTTCCAAAAGGCCATATGATCAAGCAACTCAGACTCAACGGACTTGTTACCAACTGGTTTTAATCCCTGCATCTGCATTCTGTTTTTACATTCCAGTGTAAGAAGACATTCACCACGTTGGGCATATCCTACGATGATTGCACCCCATGATGTCACATCTTAATTCAGCAACTTATCAAAGTCCTGGTGTGCTTCCTCCAGGTTGCCACAATCGGCATACATACCAACCAGCCTAGTATTTCCTATATCAACATTAGTTTGGAGTCCATAATGAAGTACCTGCTCATGTATTTTCCTGACCTGAATTGTTTCTGTTATGCTTCCGCATGCCTTTAAGATGCTTGAAAATATGGTCTTGTCTTGCCTTATGCCTGCATAGATCATTTTCGCATCTGCCCTTATGCCTTCATAGAGCATTATCTCAAAACAATCTGAGGCAAAAGCACCTTCTTGGTGCTGTGTATATCTTGCAATCATTGCTCCCATGGATATTACATTTCCCGTTGGCAATGAGTTAAGGGTGATGCTAAGGCCTCCCTATGCAGCCATCTGTCCCGCTCAAATATGAAACTATGGTATGGAAAGGGCATGCATTAGATGTGGTTTCACGTTAAATTTCATGTCTTTTTATTGTGCCACGTGGCATCCTATGGGTCGTCGATCGGGACAAAGGGATATTCGTAAAACCTCGGCCGTCGATTGGGGCGGAGGGACATTGGGACGATCTCGGCCGTCGATCGGGCGGATAGACAGATGCCACGGTTTTAAAATATAGGATTGGTTACTGTTGGGCTAGTCCATTTTATCATTTCTGTTGTTAACTCAAGTGCATCAGTTGCCCTACCACATGAAAGTGATTTAAGCCCATCAAATATATTTGCTCTGAAAATATAAGAATATCACCATGTCTTTCCATTTTAGTTGTTGTAGCAAACTATCCATATTTAGGAGACTAATCTGCTGTTTTTAGCCTTCAACCATGTCCAGAATTACTTTGGTTGAGATAACAAGAGAAGATGATATTCCTAGACTCCCTCCCCCTCCCCCTCCCCCTTTTGAAGGACATCAATCTATTCACTATCACATCATGAATATAGTAGATGGATCACATTATATATATCACATGAAAGTCCTAGACCCCCCTTTTTTTTGAAGGACATCAATTTATTCACTATCACATCATGAATATAGTAGATGGATCACATTATACATATCACATGAAAGTCAATCCACTACCTAGCAGTGATACCTACATATGATTATCTAGTACATATAGTAGATTTAAAGTTTCTACCACAAGACCAATTGGTCATAATTGAATAGTGACCTCGAGGCAGTGGAATTTAAGGTCCCCATTGCTAGGTCGATGTTGATCATACTTGAACCCGCGACCTCGAGTGTAGTTGTTTAAGGTCCTACTACTAGGCCATGTCTCGAAGGGCTGATATTTCTAGAACATGATATTCTAGCATGTCAACAACGCATTGATACCTGGCATGTTCACGCAACCTAACAATAATACCTTACATGTTCTTTATATATAGAATATGCCACATATAAATGCAAATGATGCGCATTGAATTTTTCAAGTGATGCATCACTTGCATATTTTTCTTTCATATACTTGGCTATGTCCGAAAAATAAATATCCCCAAATGATTCATCATTTGCGTATCTTTTTATCATGTGCTATATTCTATATAAGGAGAACATGCAAGGTATTATTATTAAGTTGCGTGCACATGCTAGGTATTATTATAAGTATATAAATGATGCACCGCTTTCTTAGGTCATGCGATATTGTAGGGACACAGTTGACTAAAGGAGTCTATTATTGCATGAGACACATAAGACGCATTCCTTGCATTTATCAAGTAGCGTTTCCTTTGCCAATGGCGTCAACTCTTATGATGAAGTTGAAGGCAGTGAAGAAATGTAATTGGAGCTTCTATTTCTTTTTAGCATTATTTGGCATTGTGTTTTCTTGTGTAACATTGGAGCTGAATGACATACCCAATTTGGGGCGCATCTTCATATCTAGTTCTCCTTGTGAGGGCAGGCTAGTATATGTATATGATTTGCCATCTCAATTTAATGACGATCTAGTCTCTCAGTCTTGTAATGACTCTAAAGCTCACAAGAAGCTCTCAGAGTTATGCCGACATTTCCCCAATGGTGGATTTGGACAAGCTGAAAATTGGCAAACATTGCCAAAGAATGCATGGTATCAAACTTATCAATACACTCTAGAGTTAATGCTTCGAGAGCGGTTCAACACATATCATTGTCGTACTATGAATCCCCAACAAGCTAGCCTTTTCTACATTCCATATTACACGTATTTAGATTTTGGTGGTCACTTTCTTGATAAGGCACATGTTCGTAATCACTTGAGTCAACAACTCATTGGTTTTTTACTCGCATCTCCATATTTACGGCGTTACCATGGTGCAGATCACCTCCTCGTTATAGGAGCTGAATTTCAAAATTTTATGTGCTTGGGAGAGTGGGGAACATGCATCCTCACCTTCCCAGAGCTTCAAAATGTTACCAAGGTATTTACTGAACGAAACTTTTGGTCTTATCAAGAATCTGAAATTGCCATCCCTTATCCCACTGGATTTCATCCATCTTCCCCTATAGACACACAATATTGGCAACACATCGTCTCTAATCACCATCGTGATACTCTAATTTCTTATTCATGGGGTCCTCGACCTAATGGTCAGTCACTTAGAAATCTTTTGCAAGAACAATGCGAACATTCCTCCAATTGCACTATCTTGAGATGTGACAAGGTGGATTGTGCTAACAATCCTTACTTAGCAATTGACCTTTACCTTCGGTCGACCTTCTGTTTAATGCCTCATGGAGACACCCCAACTCGTAAGGCAATCTTCGATTCTATATTATCAGGGTGCATTCCAGTCTTGTTCTCAGAACACTCAGCATATAGCCAATATATATGGCATCTTCCATCAAATGGGAGCACTTATTCTGTCTTTTATCCATCTGAGCAGCTACTTAATGCTAATGGAAGCATTAATATTATTGACTATTTAACACATATTAATGCAGATGTTATCAAAACCATGCAACAAAATGTCATTGAAATTATTCCAAATATTGTTTATGCAAAGCCAGGATATAAAAGCTCAAACCCAAGAACAAAGGATGCCTTCGAGGTTCTTCTTGATAAATGGCTCAAGAGATCATTGCTTTATCAAAAGTGATGAATTAATTTGCTCATAAATCCAACACTTAATATTCTTCTTATACTACATTGTTGTTTATCTAAATGTAGACTTTTTAACGAATAGAAATGTGTAAAGTCTGTATAATACATTAAGAGAGCCTTAAAATTGATAACCTTTGTTTATGCAATACATTAACTATAAAATAACAAAAAATTAGCAGTAGGGCATGCTTGGGAAAAGGGTGGGTTGAATGGAAAGAAAGCAGGTAAAGGGCATATGAAAAATACTAAGAAGAAAAAAATATAGGCTGGAAGATAAGATGATGTGAAATGCATAAAAGGAAGCAGGAGTTCGACGTGTATATAAAATGTGAATAAGCCTTGTTAGTCCTATGCCCAAAAGCATAGAACTATTCTTGCTATACATAGGCAAGGCACATGGGAGAACCCTAAGCCCCAAGGGAATGGGAAGAACGTCATGAAGGTCATGCCTAAGAAGAGACAAAGAGACCTTAAGGCATGAGATCGCCATGGAGCGTGGAGTGTGAGTTCTCCACGACAGGAATCACAACCTTGATGAGCAAACATCCATCATTAAGGAGATTCCTGAGATGTCAGCAAAGATCTTGGAGTAGGTAGCTTCCATCACTAAACAATAGTTTTACCATTATGGGCCCAATGCCATTGTGCTATATATACTAGAAGTTTGTACTTAGAGGTTAGATAAGATTTTGAGTCCTCTTGCCTTGAGCACAACCTTTTGTATCACATCATCATTTCTTCATGAAATTATCCTTTTGTCATTTGTGTTTCTCTTGCTTTCTTTTCGGTTCTTAGCATTTTTGGTCACATAGACCTTAGCCAAATCCCACGTAATACTTAAAACTCAGGTTTTGCCTGTTAGATCTAAGGGTCCTCATGTAGGGCAGTCTTACAGGTGATCCAGGACTGGACCCAGACCCCAAACACAATTGCCACTGCTGGGTCTCAGTCTCTTTCTGTGTTCTCCATCATGTCTCTTCGCACTTTCACTCAAGAGAAACTTCTGCACCAAACTGCTACTCGCCCATCAATGATGGGAAGCTAACCGTGACTCTTTCATGGGAGACTATGATCTGGAAGGAGGTCGGCCGCGCTCACACGTTCATCTGCTCTTCCTAGCCCTCGGCTTTCTTCACGACCACAGTCTCCACCACAATGTCACAATTGTTCATAACCCATTTCGCCTCATCAGACACTATATTCATGGATAGAGCACCTCTATATACCTCCCATCTTTTACAGTCTCCACATCCTTCACAACCTTCTTCACTAGATCATGGAGTGGGCTTCTCGCAAGTTCCGTTTGGCCCTACCTATATATCACTGAGTTTCAATACTCTCCTCTCTTCAACCATCAGTCAATTTTACAATGTTGGTGATCTTCAACCAAGCCTTGAAGCCAACCTCGGTGATTCACATCCCGACTTCAAGGATCCTGTTTCTTCGACATCCCCTGGCTTTGGTTCGTTTATTACTTCGATGCAATAGCCGGCTTCTTCTGCTGGTTCCTCGTTCCTTAATTAGGTACCATATTTTAGTCAAGTACCAGTTCCAAATGTTGCTATTTTTGCTTTAGGTAATCATGCTAATTATGCTTATGTTCCGATTATAGGTCTAAATCTCAAATTTTTATATCCTATTTTTGGAAGTGCTAAAGGCAAGCCTACACAGGATCAGAGTGCAAAAGCATATGTGGAAGAATTTGAGGCCCTCGCTGTTCTTAACTGTCACTTCACAGCCTCAGATCAAGTTCCACATTTTCTCAACCATGATGCGTGGTGCCCTACATTAATGGCTTATGGCTAACAAAAGCCATTGAAAACAAAGTTGGTGAAAAATAAAAGTTGCCTTTCTAGCACATTACAGCTCCTCAATCGATGATCAACAAATCTTGAAGCAACTCAACGACATGCAACAATAGACTATAGAGTCTGCGTGTGACTTTGCTGACATATTACTTATTCTTGTCAGCAAACTTAAAGAATATCCTATAAAGAATTAGATCCTTGTCTGGTTTCTTCAAGGATTGCCTTCTGCAATTCGCCTCATGACAGAGTGCTTGCGAGCTAAATCTTTGGAGCACCCCATTGAACTGGTTAATCATTCGGTCAACGTGTCCTCCCTTGGTGTTCCTATGTCGATCTCTCCTTCATGTAGCCTGTGTTTGGGGTCCGGGCACGGGATCGCCTGAGGGACAGATCTCTGTGAGATCCTTGAAGTCCGGCAGGGTAAATCCTGAAACACTCTTGTCACGCGGGATTTTTGCTAACAGAGGAAAGAACAAGAAAAACTCGAGATAAAACAAAGAATTGCAATACACAATGAAACACACAAGACACTTGTGGAGAACACGGCAATCCATTGATCAAAACAAGTGTACAATGAAGGCTCAAAAGAGCTTATTAACAAAGACCAAAGATGTCTCCGCTTCCAGAGTGACACAAAAGAACACTCACGAACCCTCCAAAGGAGCAAAATGCTACAATATATAGGAACACCGGAGGGCCTCACGGGCCTGAATCTGATCCTCATCATGACAACGCGCGGCTCCACTACTTGGGCACTCAAGCGGGGAACTGAGTCTGTCCCGACGTGCTAATCATTGACAAGTAGTGGCCAGCCGTGGGTCCTACCTTTGGGTCTTCTCCTTCTTGGAGGAGCTTTGACCCGCCTGCGGGCGCCTTGTGGATCCCTCTTCTTGGACACCGTGGCCAGTGGGGCCCGCCTCATGCAGCAAGTATAGACTCGTGTGTCCGCAGGCAGCGGGGCTAACACTCCCCTACCAAACTACACTTATTGGCTAGAAAAGGGGGCATGAATTCCGGGGTGGGAATCCTCGCTCATCTTTTCGATCTTGAATATAGAGATGAGGGAGGCTCACCATCAGTATTCGAGTGTTGTTCGATCTCTTTCCAGATTTGCTTGAGTCCTGGATGCCAAACATTCGGCCGCTCCTATGAGAAAGCCTTCGTAAATCATGTTCTCCAAATGGCGTGGATCTCGATGGAAGATTTGTGATCTCCATGTATAAGACAAGGTCCAACCCGAACTTTCCAAAGATTTGCATTGGGGTTGCAAAAATGGATCTCGCACTTGCGTTTCTGCATACTCTCGAGTATGGTCATGAGTGCTGCACAGAATTCTGCTTGCCGAAATACAGATGGATCAGCTGAAGTTTTGGCCTTGGCAAGGAAGGTTACAAGACCAGAAATTGCATTCTGGGCCGTCTTCCACGAACACGCATTGGGCATGTATATCCAGTTGTTGGTGTTGTCCAAAGTCTCATCCTCACGCCATTTTGCGCCCGCGGATGAAGCGTGGGTCCCAACGCTTGTCCGCTGTAGAATTGCCGTGGGTGTCCAATCACGCGCATGTTCTTTGACTTCAGAGTCCAGAATTCTTGTCTCCATGCTCGGGAATTGACCTTGATCAGAGGTGGGCATCCAAAGCTTGCTAGTGTACTCGGTTGTTTGGGGGGTTGGTGCCGGTCATCCTGCATCTGTTCTTGGAATTCCAATAATATCTTCTCGTAGCCGTTATAAACGTCTCCCATGCAATGGAATGTACATGTGCCATCCACAGTGTGAGGTCCCACTCATCGGGGAGGACGCTCTTTTTTTCAGCCCGCAGTGTGCGGTGGGCAAGGAAGCATAATGTTGTAAGAACAACTTGTGCAAGGTCAAGTTCTTGTTCGAGTTGTATAGTGTCCAAGAAGCGTGCCAAGTTCAAATTTTAGCCATAGCTCCACTTCTTTACGTAGAGAAGAGGCATGTATTCGAGGTAAACCGGTTTGCGTAAATTTTGTATCTTGGAGGTACTTGTTCTTCTTGGTCAAAAGAACCTGCCGCTTTGTATCTCCTTTAAAGTTCTCGGTCGTTTATCCGGATGAGCCCCGAGTAACATGTGCCGTAGAAGTCGAATTGCATGACATAAGCCGGGGGCTATGGTTCCGAGAGCCGAAATGGTCGAGATCCGCAACTGTGGGATATCAAAATTGACGAGTGCACAAAGTGTGCCTCGCTTAGGACGTACATCAAGGGCCAATTTCGCTCGATATCAGCTGGGTCGGGGGACTTGTGGTATCACCCTTTGTTTCTCGGCCCGTAATAAAAGAAAAGTGTTTTTCCTTGCTTGCACATAGTCATGGTAACCGGCCGGGCCCGGATAGTCACAGGGAATAGCCGAAGCAAGCCGATAGGGTTTGTTCCGCTTTTCTTACGCATCATCGGGCCTGTCCAGCTATCTCCGAAAGCGATATCTTGTAATGCAATGATATCTTGTTGTTTTCGAGAGACCTGGTCTCAGCAGTTCCATTGACTTCGTGTGAGGTGTCCGACTTGTCGGAGAAGTTGGGAATCGAGAGGAGCTTGAAGTCGGGAGTGGCTTGCAAGTCTGTTTTGAGTGCAGCGGTATTTCAAGAGCATCGCATCGTGTTTTGCGTGAGCTGGTCTAACTTGCCTTGGAGAGATGCGATGTGAGCATCCTTATTACCGCAAAGGTGGTTTGAGAAAGTCGTGACCTTGGACTCAAGTATCAAGTTGGTATCGGCGAAGTGTCTTTGTTCTCGGTCGGAGTAGCATTATTCGTGGCGACAGATTGTTGTGGCGTGTCTCAAGATCGGTGTACTTGGTGTCGTTTTGTTGGAGGGACTCCTTGAGTTCCTTGACAATTTCTTGGGGGATTGATGAAGGGTTTCTCGATGGATCATGAATTGATTGTGCAAGGCTTCTTCTCCGCCTCACATCGGCCGTCAGTCTTCTTAGGTGGTGACTTGCGGCTTGGAGTTGGTCCAGTCCGGATCGCGGTCGTGCCCGTGGGTGGCTGCTATGAAGTTCGGTGATGATCAGGAGGTCATCAAGGCGGTGAGGACAGCTTCATTTGAGGTATCCACGGTGTGAGGAGGTGGATGGGATGGCTTTGGTCCATCACCCTTGTTTATAGATCCTTGGTCATTCTTTGTGAGTGTCCTTGTGGAGTACTTCGTGAGATCAATGGGAGTTTTGTTGTCTTCTTTGTTGTTTTTGGCTTTATTCTTTGTTGAGTAGGAGGTGGAGGCGGTGGTTGTGAAATATTTCAATGCGGAGTGGGGGCCGAGATTGATGGTCTTGAGAAGGAGGAGAGTTTGGTTGAAGACCTTTCAAAGCATCAATAAGGTCGAGGAGGTTGGCTTGGTGGAGAAGGGGGCATGATGGCGCATTGGGGTCTGACGATTAATGAAAGCACGGAAGTGGGCTCCCATGGGGCATTCCGAGGAAAGAGTTAGGATTTTTTTTCGAATTTTGTCAAGTTCTATTGGAAATCTACGTCTGAGGAGTTGAGTCCAATTGATTGTTTCAAAGTGGTGTTGGTGAGGATATAGTACGGATGGTAGAAAACATCGTTAATAGAGGTATTCTTCATGGAGTAACCCAAAAATTTCTCCAAAGAAACTTGGTAAAGGCATCATGTTGCTTTGGAAAGGTGGATGACTTGGTTTGTGCAGCATTATAAGGAATAGAGCGTAATTTGGAAATATCATATTTACCAATGTCAAGGTAAGACAAGGCATTGGGCGGATTGGGTAGAGAAAAGGCAGAGGCTATGGTTTGAGGGTTTAGGAGTATAGGGTTTCCATCGACTTGGGAGGCATATCCATCTTCTGCCTTCACCAGGTTAGCCACAAATTGCCGTAATTTGTTCAGTTGGGAGCCGGAGTTCCTGTTGCAGAAAATGAAACAATCCGAACTCACCAGGAGGTTATAGGTGATGCGGATGTGGGGGAGCTGGTGCGGATGAAGAAACGAACTTGATATTTTGGAATTGTTTGGATCCATTGGTGCAGTCGCGTTGAGTGTTGAGTTCTTGGAGGTAGAAGCCATCTTGAAGGTCGAGGTTAAAGGAGTACCTAAGCCGGAAGGGCGGAGTGGAGTATGGAGTGAAAAGTGAGGAGGAAGTGGCCGGTTGGGTTTTTTTTTTTTTTTTTTTTTTTTTTTTTTTTTTGAAGAGTCGGGAGACACGGTCGAAAATCGTGACGATGGAGAATCTCAAGAGACAAAACCTTCGCACCAAGATCGTGAGAGTTCCCGGCGGGAGAATAAAAACTTTAATGGCGACGATAATTAAGCTGGCTGGCGGTTGTCGAATATTAAAAAGAGGAGTCGAAAAGTTTGCGGTGTACAAAAATATCGATTGGGGAATGATTACGGAATATCCGTGGAGGTGACCTTCGTGAGCAAAATTTGCTAGGGTTGGTATTCGCCTACAAATTGGAAGTTGGGTTCGTCGACAAGAACCAAAATTCGTGGAAGATGGAGAACTCGATAACGGCTGGGTCCGGTGAGCTTCCGCGACCGGATTACATGCAAAGATGGGCAGCGCCGATCCAGGGCGTCGAGGAATGCCAGGATCCCTATGGATCCTTGGTTGAGGCACTGGCCAACCCGGAGATAAACTCGTCGCCCGGAGGTGATCGCTCATTTGGGAGATGGTTGTGGGGCTTCCGCATCCTCCCGAGTGGAGTGCCCCCGAGTAAAGGGCAGTAGCAGACATGATAGGGGTTTTCCCAATTTTGTTTAGTTTAGGACTTTTCGGTGAAAAAATCCCACAATAATTGTAGCCCGGGCAATTTTGTACATAATAGAAAAGTGTTTTTCATAAATTTGTACAAGTGGTATCTTGTTGTAAATTTTGTTCTTGAGCTAAGGATCTTTGCAGAGGGGTTTGAAATTTCTTGAGTCGAAATCCATTGACTAATGTAGGAAATGGAGTGCCATCCAATTCTTGTAATTGTAAAACTCCGGGATGTGGTATCTCGGAAATTTTGTATGGTCCGAGCCATCCGAGCTTGAGTTTGCGGGATGTTGTTGATATCTCGAGTCGTAAAGAAGAACTAAGTCGCCAATTTGAAAAGTTTTGTTTTTGATGTGTTTGTCATGCCATTGTTTTTGTAGTTGTTTGCCTTGTTGAAGTCTAAGAAAAGCATCTCTTGAAGTTCATCCGGTTGTTCCAGGTTGATAAACTCGTTCTTGCAAAAGTCACGATGGATTATGTTCTGTTGCTAGCGAAATTTGAGTGAGGGTAAAATGAACTCAAAAGGCATAAGAGCCTCTTGGCCATACACAAGTCGAAAAGGTGTTTGACCGGTTGCTACTTTGTATGTTGTATTGTAAGCCCATAAAAGCGTAGGTAACTTATCTTGCCAATCTTTTCTTGTAGGATCACAAATCTTCTTCAGAATGTGGATAAGCACCTTGTTTGTGCTTTCAGCCAAGCCATTACCACGGGGGATAGTAAGGCGTGCTTTTACGTGATGAATGTGCGAGATAGTTAGTGAGTTCAAGAATAGTGTGATTGATGAAATGAACTCCACGATCACTAACTAATTCTAAGGGACATCCAAATCGCGTGTGGATGATGTTCTTGTAGAGAACCTTATTTGTACTAGCAGCCGTGTTGTCGGAGTAGAGCACACGCTTCAGCCCATTTGTTTGCATAGTCCGTGAAGACTAGAATGTAAGCGTGCCCTAGTGTTGATTGCGGGTGGGTCCATGGGACCAACAAAATCCATACCCCATTTGGCAAAGGGGATTGGCTATTGGCTGGAGCGGCAGAGCGTCCACGGCCGTGGGTCTACCAAGCCTCGACAAACATCACACGGCGTCGTGTGTATTTGTGAGCATCTTGAAAAGCGTGGGCGATAATACCCGGCAAGGAGGAGTTTCCTTGGCATTGTTGTCTCCATTTGAAATGACCACGCCAAGTCCTTCGTGGGCTTGTTTGACTAGATCGGGGACTTCGTGAGGAAGAACACATCGTCGGAGACACATTGTCTTTTGCCACATTTATAGAGATGGGCAGCAACCATCGTATAATCTCGTGCTTGCGAAGGAATTGTTGTTTATGCGAGAAGTTGTCTTTTCGGGAGAGCGTGGGGTCACTTGACGGGAGTCGCGAAGTGAGGAGAAAGCGTTGATAGTCGTGGTACCAATGAGGCGTGGCGGTGACCAGGAGCAGGTTGAGCATCCGGAAGGGCATCGTGAACTCCTTCCGAGGGATCATCCGTGTGTATCGTGAAAGATAGTCGGGGGACCGTGTGGAGCGTCGACTTTGTGAATAATTTCAAAAAGGGGCAAACTCTTGCAATATCAATATCCATCGAGCAATTCGGCCCGTGGGGTTTGGCTTATTGATTAAATATAGAAGAGCTTGATGATCCACATAAAAGCGGAATTTGACTACCAAGAAGATAGTGTCGAAAAGCGTTGTACACAAAAGATAAGGCCAAGGGCTTCCCTTTCCGTGGGCGAATAGTTGCGCATTTCGGAGGATTGAGTTTTCACGGGCGATCGATGGGCTTGTCTGATTTGGTGCATACTCTTGAGCTAGAACAGCTCCAATCATAAAGCCCTGAAACATCAACATGGACATGGAATGGTTTGTCCCATTGAGGTGGTACTATGCGGGGGAATACGGTGAGCTTGACTTTGAGTTCTTTAAAAGCTTGATTTGCATCGGATGTCCAAGTCCATGTGTATGGATTTCGGTCGTTTTGTGAATTGGATCGGTTCGGTCGGTGCCAGTCACGGAATAAAGGTGGCATAGAAGTTGACTTTGCCAAGAAAGGAACGTGTGTCCTTGATGTTGGTGGATATGCTCGATGACCGCGGCTGATTTTATTTGGTCCGTTGTAATGCCGTGTCGACTCACGACATGTCCTTAAGTACACCAGGTGACACGAAGGTGCACTTTTCCGGATTGAGGCTAATTCAGATTCATCACAGCGTTGAAAAACTAGTTCAAGTTTTACCAAATGGTCCATAGCGTGGGTGTAAGTGGGAAGTCATCCCGAAAGACTTGCGAGAAAGGGATGAACTTGCATGTACTCTTGAAAAGCAGCAAGCATAATGCGTTGAAATGTGGATGGTGAGTTTGACAATCCAAAAGGAGCGACTTTGTAAGCAAAGGTACCCCATGGAGTAGTGAAGGTAGTCTTTAGTTGATCTTCTTCTCGAATGGATATTTGATTATAAATCGAGGAGAAGCCGGTCCATGAAGGAGTACATCTCGTGGCTGCTACATCTTCCAACACTTGATCCGTGAAGGGGAGAGGGAAATGATCCTTTTCCGTGGCTTGATTGAGTTTTCTATAATCCACACAAAGCGAATTTTTTCCATTATGTTTGAGGGCAATAACAATAGGACTTACCCATTCTGAATGTTTGACCTCGTAGATAAGTCCGGGGTCCAAAAGCTTGTCAAGTTCGGCTTTTAACCTTTTCACGGTAGTTTGGGTTAAGCCAATGTCGTTGCTAGATGGGTCTAGCATCTGGCTTGGTGGGAATCGAGAGTTGTCCCAATTCTTTCTTGATACCTCGGAGGTCTTTGTAGCTCCAAGCAAAGATGTGCTTGAAACGTTTGAATAGCGCAATGGCTTGCTCCACGAATCGGGGCGTGAGGTCGCGTGCCAATCGGATTGGTTGATTTGTTCCAATATCAATTATGTCTACCTTGAGGAGTTTGAATGTGTGGAATGACTTGATCATCCCGAGCGATTATGTGGGGCTGGCTCCACGAGTGCTGACCGAGGATGTTCATGTTGACCAATTTTGAAAAATAGTGGCGTGCCACTAGGAGTTGGTGTGGTGTCTTCTTGAGCGGGGAGGAGAGAGGGGTACCGCTCCTCATGTGGAACCAATGTGGCGTTGTTACAAGGTGTCAAATAGGGGTCAACCAGCGTTGCTATGCCTTTATCAATATCCATGTCTTCCCATGGTTGATTGTGTGATACGGGTAAGCCGTGAGTGGCAAACCCTTGGCTTTATAAATCGATAGGTGTTGCAAACTTGTTTGAGTCCGGCATCGATTCGTGATCTGAAATGATCGGCCCGTGGTTGAGATCCATCGTGTGATGAGCTTGCCATCCGTGATAACAAAGTTGATCGTGGGCCAAAGAGTGAATGCTTTTAGCTTGTCTCAAAAAGGGTCGCCCTACTAACATTTCATAATCTCCTGATCTTCTCTGCTCTCCAAACACCGAATTCCATGGTAAATTGTAGATCTCAATATTGACGGTATTGGTTGTGTAACTCCTTGTGGTCGCTGTGATATGGCCATTCGCAAGCTTGATGTCATAAGGGCGTATGGAGCTCCCTTATGCCCAATTGTCGTCGAGATTATCTGTAATAAGATTGACATACGCCACCATCTGAACATGGTGAAATTTTTGGCCCACGGTGCATGCACCGTGGGTGTTGATGTGGTACGTGCGGGTAATACAGGTTTTGTAAAATGTGCTCGTAGTCTTTGGACATAGTTGTAGGATAGTCGTAAAGGCTGAGAGGAATTTTGATTTTAGCAAGTTCTTGTTGAAGTTCAGAGGGATTGCGTGTAGTTGTGGTGGATCCGTGGGTTGTTGTTGCTTTCAAAGCAATAGATGTCGCTACATTGTTGAGGAGGTCGGAGCTTCAGCGACAATGTTGAGTGGTGGTGTTGCGGATGTCGTGGCATTAGTGGTGCCGTGGCTCGATCGTGTGGTAGCATTGGCGGACTTGAGTGCCTTACCTTACGCACGTTCGATGAGTTGAAGCGGACTTTTGCGAAGTTTAGGTTGAACATGAGGAAGTAGTTGATCCGCATTGGGTGCAAAATGAACGATTTGGTTGATGGCTCGGCTGGTACAGAATCATTTGCAAAAACTTGGTGCACGCGGGGTGCTTATGGCGTGGGGAATGAGGGAGAACCTCAAATCGGTTGGAGGATTCAAAGGCTGGTGTTGATTGCATGGTAAATTTCTTCTTGGAGTTGATCATCAATTGTTTTTGAGTTGTTTCTTTGTTAGGCGTGGTTGTTGTTGTGGTGGCCGTGGTGGCGTTTGAGCCAAGGCGTGGGCCTTGCCTTCCCTTGGCTTCCCATACTTGAAAAGGTGTAAGGCCTTTGTCGTGGTTTGATTGGTGCCGAGAATTTGTATTTGAACTTGAGGAAGTTGAGGACAATGCATCGATGACCCCATTGGTCACAGTTGAAACATTGGGACTTGCTTGGATCAAAAGTGGAACGAGGAGGTCCACGTTGTGGTTGTTATTCTTTGGGGTTGTTGTTGTTTTGTCGTATTATTACCGTAATGCGGGTTGAGTTTGCGTGGGTACCTTCGCACTTGGTGAACAAGACGATGTCGATACGGATTTGGTCGTGGATTTGTACATTCTTGGTGTTGTGGTTACGCATGTTGCGGCGTTTGCAATGGATCATGCTATCCGCGAGTTACACTCATTCGCCGGATGTCCCGAATCTTGGCAAATAGTACACCAAATGTTATTTCTTGGGAACTGCCGTGGAGGCGGTCGGGAGGTGCTGCCGCGGGTGTAGCGAGGGAAATGGGAGTATCGTGGCTTGATCACCGTGAGGAAACATGAGCAGTGATTGACTAATTCAATGGCTTCTTGTAATGTCTTGGGGCGCAAATACTCGGTCATAAATCGGATGTGAGAGGGTAAGCCTTGAAGAAACCACACTAGAATTTGGCTTTGGGTTGGAAATTCCTTCAACTTGTTGACTAAGATCTGCAAATGGGATGCAAAGTCTCGAAGATTCTCCGGTTCCGCTTGAGTGTGTTGAGGTCGTTCAAATAGCTTGTTGATCATCCGCAAGGGTGCCGTAATGGGAAAGAAAAGAGGTCTTCATGTGTATCCAATCTTGTTTCCAAAGTGGCTTTTGTTTGCCATCAGCCATTCGTGGGGTGCTCCACCTTGGGTCGTCGAAAAGATGTGGAATTTGAGTTTTGGATCGGAGTGACCATTGAGATCCGCAAGTGACTCAAATTCATCCATGTGAGCCTGAGCACTCTGGTCTATGTGTTTACCTTTATCATTTCAAAGAGTGGATATTGGAGTTTTAAAGCATGTGTAGGAGTCGGTATGCATGAATGGGTGTTTGCATTTGTGGAAAAGAAAAGACAGTGGGTGTTGGTTCTTTGCATAGGTACGAAACCTGGCATAAGAGTTCGCGTGAGATTAGTAAAAAGAGGTATTGGCGGTTAGTGGGAACAAAAGGTTGTGCCGGGCATGAGCAGTGATGTGGGGAACGATTAAAGAGGCGGGCGGTAGGGGAATTGACAAAGGTGGAAGCGGTGGCACCGAAGTTCCTAAAGAAAGATTACCAATAGAAACATTTTGCGGATGTTCCAGAGAAAATTCGCGGTGGATTCTGTCCGGATCTTGAGTTGGGATTAGGTGGAGTAAATTCAAAGGGGCGTATTTGCAGCCTGCATGATGTGGCGCAATCGCGAGGAGCGGAACAATGGCGACCTTCCACGGGGAGGTCGGTCACGGAAAGTTATTCGTGGTGTAGGTGGAGCAGCATTAGCGGCTCATTACCGCGGAGAAGAGACAATCGAACCCGGTATATGTGGACATATTCGCCGAGGCGCCGTAGGTTCATGGCGGCGGCGTCTTGACTCCATCGGTGTTGAATATCGTCGGGAGTAAAGAAGGGATTGAACATGGTATCAATCAACTTCAAAGTGAGCCCGGCAACAGCGCCGCGGTGTTTGGGGGTCAAGACGCGGGATCGCTCGAGGGGCGGATCTCCCGTGAGATCCTTGAAGTCAGAAGAGGGGTAAATCCTCAAACACTCTTGTCACGCGGGATTTTTGCTAACAGGAGAGGAAAGAACAAGAAAAACTCGGATAAAACAAGCAATTGCAATACACAATGAAACACACAAGACACTTGTGGAGAACACGGCAATCCATTGATCAAAACAAGTGTACAATGAAGGCTCAAAAGAGCTGTGAGGCAACCGGCATAAAGATGTCTCTCTGTAGTGACACAAAAGAACACTCACGAACCCTCCCAAGGAGCAAAAATGCTACAATATATAGGAACACTGGAGTGGCCTACGGGCCTGAATCTGATCCTCATCATGACAACGCGTGCTCCACTACTTGGGCACTCGAGCAGGGATTTGTCCCAGCGTCGCGGCGTGCTAACAGACAAGTAGTGGCCCGCCGTGGGTCCTACCTTTGGGTCTTCGCTTCTTGAGGAGCTTTGACCCGCCCGTGGCGCCTTGTGGATCCCTCTTCTTGGACACTGCGGGCGGTGGGGCCTCGCCCTCATGCAAACAAGTATAGACACGTGGTAATGCCGAGGCCATTGGGGCTACTTGACCTGGTAGTGGTTCCTCAGAATTCCATGTTGCCACAGTCCTCTCAACCTCAATGCAGTCAAATTTGGTGCTATATCTGCAAGTATCAAGGACATCTTGCAATGAGTATAACTCCTTTAATGGACCTCCTCATTGCAAATTCACAATATGGAAGAGTGCACGCACACTCACCCATGCCTTTTCACGAAAAACTAGTCTTTCAAGTTCAGTCTACACCTCAGCGACATCAAAAAAGTTTGCTAACTCAGAGACCACGCAGTCAACATTGTCGATCTCCTTTTGATCTTGCCAAAGCTCAGTGGTATGATTGTAAAGAGTGGGGCCACACAACCTCTATGTGTTCTCAACTTCTTCAGGTTCAAATTCAGCTTCTAGGCACCAATCACACCACATCGGTACAGTTCATAGCTTACTTTGGGTTTCCAATGGCAAACAGGGTCCACAGCCCACCATGTGTGATGTTCCATGTATTTATACAGTATAAGTATACATACTATGACACATCACCAGGGTATAATTAGACCTTTGTGGGTCGATAGGGGATAACTTGGACTAACCTAAAAGGGTTTTTATTAGCTATGCTAAAATATTAGTGAGTAAATAACCTAATTAGGCTAATTGAGTTATTAGCTAGTAAAAGTCAGTGCCACCTGGTCCAAATCGATTGGCCAGAGAGAACTTGCTAAGCTTGGAGGGCAAGTTGGGGCCCTACCCCCAATTCTGCCCCAAATCGATTTGGGGAGAGTTGGAGGAAGGAGGAGCTACTAGCTGCTGCAACCAGACTTGAAGAATGGAAGTTTATACAAAATTATCTCAGTACAAAATTAGAAACTTCTAAGGCTTCTCCTTGCGGATCCTCCTAGCCAAATGGAGATCCTTGGGCATCACTGTTACCCTCTTCGCATGAATGACATACAAGTTGCCTTGCTTGAAAAGCTGTACCAGCTCTGACGCTGTTGCTTCCTACAATGATCAGACCATTAGGGGTGTGACCCTATAGTCGCTCCGGAACTTCTGCATGATCTCTTGGAGGAGCCGTTCGAATGGCGCCTTCCGGATCAAGAGACCAGTGCATTGCTGAAAGTGCCTAATCTCTCAAAACACCTGGGCGTGCTTCGAGTTAGGTCCATGGTGGACCTTCTTCGGAGGCTCTGGCCGTGGTGATGGCGGCTTTGGTTGATTCTTTGGCCTGCCACCTTTAACGTACCTTCGTACGGTTTGTTTGCAGTACCAATCATTGTACCTCTTCCATCTCTGGAGGTACTCTTGGTATGCCTTCTTCCTTCTTTCAAACTCGCAGTCCTGCTTTAGCATGAGCTCGCGTTCTCCTACCTTTTGCTTCTTCACCACCTTCGGTGGCTTGGGCCACTTTGGTTAAGGTGGCCGAGCGTCGGGGTTTGAGGTCTCCCCGACGTCTCCTTCTGGATCCTCCTCCTTCTTGTTGCCGCCTTCCTCTTCCACCTCTTCCTCCTCCTCATCCTCCTCCTCGTCGGCCTGCTCTCAACGGAGTTCCTCAATATGCACTGTCCCTCGGGGCCGATCTTGGTCCCTTTTGGACCTTTTCTCCCTTCTCCTGTCCTCCTTCTCCCGCTCCCTCTTCTTCCTGGCCGCTCGATCTTCCGGCCACTCCGCCACTCTCCTTCCCCTTTTTTTCTTATTGAGGCCAAACCTGTGCTTGATGGTGCTCCTCTTGCTGCTGCTCTTCCTCCTGCTGGTGCTCCTCCTCTTGGCTCGGCGAGAGCGTGCCAGTTCAACCGTCTCGTCCGTTTCTGGATAGCTCTCAATGAGCTGCTGGGCGCCACCTCATGGAAGGTGTGGAAGGTTTCGTCCGTGGAGCTGGACTAAACGTTATGCTCCTCCTCGTCCCTCCCAGGCTTGAGGTGCTCTAGGATCGTTTTATCGCTACCTGTTGCTGCCTGTGCCATGGAAGGAGTCTGCCTTGCTGTGCATTTGGTTTTAGCCATATCTTACGGTTAAGAAGATGGATTATCTTAAGCTGGAGATCAAGAAAGAAAGGTTTGGGGTGAGTTAGGGAGAGTGGGACCCAAGAATGATATTTAAAAAAGAAAGATGCTCTTAGAGTTAGGAATATTCTCTCACCATTAATAGCCCTATTAATTAGCCCCCCCTTATTAAATATCTATAATGGATTGATGTCTTAATTATGGATTTGCGCCATTTTTCACTCAGATCTCGGATTGGGATGATCGACCCATTTTGGGTGAAATTTGGTGCCCATGCATAATTTCCACTTTAGTCTTATTAATGTTAATTTGGTTTATTCTTTTTCCCTACATCTATAATTTAGCCTAACCTTATGACCCAACTACTTGAGAGAAAAAAAAATTTCCCCATTTTTCGCGTTCAATGCAAGAACTCTCCATACCATACTCTATTGGGCTAGTTAGATTACTAAGTTAGGGATATGGTCAGCGCTAGCTCTTGCTCAACCAAGAACATAGCTCTGATACCATTGTGACGCTCCCTACTAAATATACGAGACCCAGTCGTACATCTCGTAGGAAATCCCCCATCCAGCCGTCTGGTCGCATGGGCCCTCCATCTATCCTGCACTCAAGATACTCCTACTGCGGAAAGGGGACACGGAGATGCCTTGACGCCCTTCCCCTATGGGCTCCTATACAATAGAAGCACAACATAATGTCAACACTAACAATAGCAATACATCTAACTACCTCGAAGCGTAGCACATCCATACATCCATAGATCCAACGAAGATATCAACATGCCATAAAACATGAGAGCTCCTACCCAGGCTCAGACTCGTAGGGAAGTAGACTGATGGCTAGGCTACAAGATAGAGCAGACCGAGATATAACAATGGCGGGGCTGGCTATAGACAATGGCTAGGGTCGACCATTCCATCCGCCCCTCCTGTGCATACTGTGCAAACTGGCTAGTTAGGGCTCTGGCGTGACTGTAACTTGCCGAATACATAGTCTCGTGGTATCACCCATCGAGATTACTCCGGGTTTCATCTCCCCGGCGATGAGGCAGGAAGAGTTCCATCTTCTCTTCCCGAGGTCTAGTGGTTCCATGGGCGGCTAGAGAATCATGGCGACACACGATTCTTCCTTTTAACCCCCAAAGCAGGGAGCCAGTCAACACACCGCAATTCCGTGAGGATCGGATGCACCATTCATCCGGAAGATTAAAACGACCCATGCGCGGCCCACATGAAGTGACCGGCCATAGGCCTAGCTCGCTATGGGTCCCCAGTAGCCATGCTCAGCAGGGACCCCCAACCATTTGGCCACTAGCCTCATTATGCAGTGCTTAGTCATTCCATAGCCCCCATAGCTGGGTGGGTTCTTATGCACAGGCCGCATAATAACATGAACTAATGGGTCTAGCTAGAAACATCATCTAATAGTGGCTACTAGATCTCTACCCCCCCTTCCCCATACAAGAGGAGCAAACATGATCAACCAACATCACATAACCACGTAACATGATAATAATAAGAATACATCTAAACCTAATCACATGCATCTAACTTATAGTTAGGGTTCATTGATTAGGGTTCGAGATCTAGACTGAGGGTTCTAGAATGGCTTCCAGATGAACTACAAAGGAATCTAACCCCAAATACCGCCTCCCGAGGAACTCCCTCCCCGCCTCCCGGGTTCCGTGGCCTTCAAGGGTTTCAGAAGTAGCTTCCACTCCCCACCATGCTCACACTGGGGACGCCTGTGCTATGCTATGCCACAGCAGATGGTTCTCAAAACGGAGTTTCGAGCGCGAACAAGGTTCCCAGACTGTTGGAGTCAGAAAAATGGCCTAGGGTTATGTTTGGCCATGTATAGGTTAGGGTTCCATGTCAATGCCACATGGCTCCAATGGTGTGCTTCTATGTGACGATGTCCAATAGGGTGAGGCCATGTGGAAATGGCCCTATGCCTAAGCTTGGCTAAGTTATATGAATAACTTAGCCATGCTCCCTTTTCCACTAACTATGGTGTAATGACGTAGCCCAGAAATATATGTATTTATGGCGTATATTTTTGAAAAACGTCATATGCATGCCCAGAGATATGAAGCTGGCCAGATTTATAAAGAAGGAGGACTGTTAAATATGTACATATAAATTTCTGTAAATATAAAAGTTGGTTTCATTGAGTTGCAAATGTAATAATGTATTTAATGTGGTTGTATTGATGGCATGTGGTCGATCTATGCTTAGACAAGTCCAAAACCAGAAACTAAGGGTATAACCCGGTTTAACTCCGCGAGATAAGCAGGATTCTGTCCTCATACCAAAATTTTGGAGTCATATAGGACCCAAACAGGAGCCCACCCCTCACAGTCAAAAATTTAGAACGAGCCTCTCGCGCACTGTGTGAGTGCCGAATTAAATAGCCATAACTCACCCAAACTACCTTCAAGTTAGACGAAATTTATTGCAATAGGATCATTAGGAAGTCCTCTAGATATTCATAAACTTAGACTACCTATCAAATACCTAGTTAGACCTTGAAGCGATAGACATATCCAAACCCAAAAAAATTTCCACAAATTAGGGTTCTACCTATAAATATAACCACGACCTCATTTGCATCCCACAGTCTCACTCCTCACTCCAAGACAATTTTCCTGCGCACAGAGGCGTTTGCATATGTGTTTGTTAACCCCATCCATATCAGCACATTGGCCACTTCTTCATTCAGGCTATGGTACAACGCCACTGCTCATGCCGACATCAATTCTGTCTTCACTGTCTTCTAGAAGAAGATTGATGTGGATGCTACCATAAATGCCACATCATTCTACCAAGACATCGTGAGAGAGTTCCAAGCCAAGATAGGCCCCTCATTGGTAGAACTTCCCCCATGCATAGGGTACTTTGCACCTAGAACAGCCCTTCGAGCGGCATTGAGCGATGTTCCAAACATCGACAAGTACTTAAAAAATAGAGTTGCTCGCATGCTTGATTATATGACCATATCCATAAACAAGAAGAGATACTTCTTGTACACGGCTGTTATAGCCATCTTCTTGTCCCATAGAGCCCAAACTCAAATAGGGGAACCCTCCATTCAACCAATGGACATAGAATCCACTGCCTCCACAACAAAAGAGCAGCTGCTCTTGGAGCACCTAAGGGGTGAGGCGGAGGAGGAAGAAGAAGGCGGGGATAAGGCTACAGCAACGAAGACCCCATCCAGGCTCAGGCCCCTATCCAAGAATGGTAGCAAGCAGAACAAGATCTTCAGGGCTTCAACGAGGGCTTGAGGATGACAAGGACAGCTCTTCCTCTACATGGTTTTTCTTAATTGTAGTTAGTGCATTAAGCTAAAATGCAGAAGGCAGGCGTTATGAGAATGAGTCATAGAGCTACTATGAGAATGAGTCATAGAGTGGTTTCTACTTACTTTTCTGCCTTAAGTATCCCAACTCTATTTTGCCACCAAAACAAGGTGCATGAGGAAACACATTTGTATGTTTTGCAAGACATTTGAAAATACATTGTAGGTTGCATTAATGTCGGACAAGCCAAGGTGACAAAAGAAAGAAAAATGAAAAGTCAGCTTACTCAAAATCCATAGTCATCTAAATCTATTCCTAAAATTCTAGAGGATCTCGAGGGACTACATGGAATAGTAGGGCATGGTGGCAAGCAAATAGAGTGACGCAAGAGCATTAGTGCATCAAGAAAGGAGGTTAAAATGTTGGAGTCATGTTCATTCCGGTCACGTATGCACAATGTAAATTTTTTTAACAAAGCATGTAAGTATTTTTTTCGTATTTGCTTCTGTTGTTAACTATATAGATTGCAAACTTCATCCTTCATTATTTTGTTTGCAGATCCTTGCTAGGGTTGTTTAATATAAGAGTCTCATTATGTGGGTTTAAAATGAGTCTATGAGTATGATCAATCATTCTTACCAACAATGGAGCACTTCCTCTGCAAAACTTCTTGGATTTGTTGAAGTTGGCAAGCAATGCCATGTCAAATCTATTGTCCTATAATGAATCTTCACAACAGATCTAAGATATGTCTTTACATGGAACGTGCACATGCCTGACTTTCGTTTATGTGCCCATTTGTTCAGCAAGAGAAATTGTTGCAGCATAGCATGCATAAGCTGTATAATATATCCACTATAGATGTTTCTTCATTTAATATTGAATGTTCCTTTATGCTTGAATATCAACATTTTGGTATGCTGTCATGCATGGCAGAATGGAATTATGTTCTAAGGCTAGGGGGTGATAAAAATATATTTTAACACTAGAATATTTGTTTGTTGTGAATTTTGATAAATTGAATGTTTATAAGTTTTGTGTATGAGATGATGGAATGGTAGAGGAGTTGTTATATGTGGTATGATAAATGTTCGTCCTTTAAGAAATAAATTAACCACCATAAAGAAGACAAATATTTGCTAAAGTCAGGCAACATTTGACATCTGTTGCTAGATGCTCTCCTCTTAGATGTTACTAGAGGAGGGATATAATAAATGCTCTCCTCTTTGCCCTAACATTTTCCTAGGATCTTCATCTTAGATATCATGACAATTTAGGTTATATTTTTGGATTTAGAGCTACGTTTTTCTACTCATTTTTTTGCAAGATTATTATATTTTTTGCATAAAAGAAGCAATATGTAATTAGTCAAACTCCTACATGATAAGCCAAACATAATCTACTTACTAAAAGGCTTCAAATAGACAATATGTACACAGATAATATCAAAGAAACATCACATTGCCATGACACTGCTATAACATGATGCACAATTTTATCAAGCGTGGCAATGCCGGGCATAAATGTTTTACCATAAGTTTTGTTTTGTGTTTTAAACATTGTTTTCTCTATTGTGGACGTTAAAAAAACTATTCTATTCTATTCTATTCTATTCTATTGAAATACATAAACTAATGCATTGATGATATTGTCATTAGACAATTTTAATAACAAAAATAATTAGAAAAGAAAATAATGTCTATTCTTGCCAATATTAACATGAGGTCTATTCTTCGACCTCTCACTGCATGGCAAGATCCTCCTGTCTAAGTTTGTCCTTGCCATTCTTGAGAATGCGCTCGACTCCCCGGGCTTGGTCTTGCTTCATCAATCGCTGTCTCACTCGGTAGTTTTCCACAAGCCGTCCGTGCCTGCGCGGCTCCCTTGGGCGTTGTTTGTGGATATCAAGCCGTACGCTCATGCCTCTCCGTTTGGCGCATGGGGGCTCGCGAAGTTTGGGGCAGGTTCGCCCGCTGTTTGCAAATTGACGCCACCCAGTGCATTGCCAGAGGAAACGCCTTTGGTGGATCCCGCTTCGACCACGCACACTTTGGTGCAAAAGTAAACGTTTATCCTCGCGGTTCGCCGGGCAGCATGGCGCAGATTGTGGGTGCTTGACCGCCTCCTGGTATATTGATGGGCACCGCACTCGCGCCTTTTCGCGAAAAGATTTCGGGCTTCAAGAAGGGATTGCGCTATTTGGGTTCTGGCTAACGATTCGCCAACACCCCCCCCGGGCATCGGGACGTATGCGTGGAAGTGTCACCCAAAGTAGACCCTCCAATTTCGTGGAGATCCCTGCTACTTTTTGGCAATTCGGGATGAGCTACCGCCGGATGGTTGGGGTCTTCAAAAGCCGGAGATGATGATTGGGCCTACGCACACCCGGCCCCATTTTTGGTCCACATTTGTTTTTAGTTGTAAGGAAGTGTTGTTTTATGCCAAAACAACACCAAATGGCCCCAAAAGTCCCGCGGGTCTCGATTTATCCCGATTTGCACAAAAGAGACAAGGTTTTTGGCAAAAATCCCCTTGTGGTTTTTTTTGGCGCTTTTTTGTTTTTGTCAACGTGTCTTTTTTTTTACTATTGTTTTTATCGTTTTTTTCCTACACGTGGTTTTTTTTGTCCTTGTTGTTTTTAAGAAGTCATGCATTGTTTTTGAAAACTACACGCGTAGATTTATTATTTACACATGAAGAAAAAAAAGATGATCTTTTTCTTTTTCTATGCGTTTTATTTTTTTCTTCTACTTGTAGTTTTTTTTTAAAGTTGTCATTGTTTTCTTAGGAAAGCGCGTGAGTGTTTAAAGAAATCCACATGTAGCATTTAAAAATAATTGCTATTTCAAACATTGTTTTCTTCAATATTATATATAGCTATTAAAAAGTGTAGACACGTTATTTCTTAAATTAGTTATTTCAAGTGTTGTTTTTGCAAAGAAAATCAACATAAAATATCCATGGACTTTTTCCAAAGACCTTGATAAACATGTAATCGAACTTGAAGTCTGCTACCACAAAAAATGGATGATGAGAAAAAGGCAAACGAACATATCTTTCCACCCAAGTGAATTTATTACGTGATAAAAAGAGTTGCATTGATTTAGTACTAATAGACAATGCAAAACTGAAATAAATCAATCTTACCTTAAATCTTGCTAAAGAGATTAACGGTACATCATATCGGAGATGATATTACTTCTACAAAAGAGCAAAGCCATTAAAAAATCGTATTGGAAGCATGAAACAACAATCAAAAATAGATAAAACCTTTATTTAGGAATAGGGCAAAAATCATTTCGGCCAATTGTCATTAGATCATTCGCCAACATAGTAGAGTAGCACACAAACAAAAGCAAATTCGCCAAGAGAAAAAAAGGTGGATTGAGAAAACAGAGTTACATAAAGGGAAACAAACATGGCAAGAACAAGGGTCGATTCTCGAGGAGGTTATCGGAAGACTTAAAGTAACTTATTAAAACTGTCATTTAATGCGATCATTGGAGCCTTATGGAAGAGATGAGAGCAAAAATAGTAAAATATTATCTAAGGATCGAGAAAAGTGGATGGCGGGATGACAAAGATGCATTTGTAAGAAGAGATCCCAACTCAAATCATCAAACAACGAAGCTAAAAAGCCTGAGAACCTTCAAATCGAGCTAAATGCATTCAAATAAAGAAGGCATCTTAAAACCAAGGAAAATGATGGAAGAAGAGCATGGCTTGGAGTGCGCCGGTGAAGAAGTGGGAGTTCTTGGGCTTAGAATCTAGCTACAGACGCCCTCGCCATAGTCCCACCAAACCGTAAAAGGATAGTTCTAAAACATTTCCAGCTACCTTGATATGCGGTATAAGGCCGACCCACGGGATCTTTGCCAGATTTAGGCTTATGCTTTGCCATCGCCATAGCTGGAGAAGGGAGCGAAGAACGCCACGCCCTAGGTACCCCGCCATAGCTGCCAAAGAGGAAAGAATGGGAAAGAAAACACGACCATACCCGCAAAGGAAAGCGGCCAAAGGAAAGAAGGGGAAAGAAACGGCCTCAACCAATAAGATGATAGGAGGCTGGATCAAAATCTAAGCGGATTCATCATGGCGCATCTATCTTAAGCCGTTGAATAGTTTTCACATTTACATAATTTATATAGTTCCTAATGTTGGGTTTTGCCTCTAGGGGGGCAAACTTTTTGGGGGGTGGGACTTTTGGGTTTTTGGCATATTCTAGAAAATGCTAGTATATGCCTGTAATATTCTTTGACCGCCTCCAAATATGCCATTGTCCTTAAATTGCCGGTCCTCCCCCGTTGTTGTGCGAGGCCCCCGGCTGCTCTTCTCCGATGTCCCAGGATGCTCAAATGCACTTGTATGCAGTATGGTGGTTTTGAAAAAATCCAGTGCTTCTGGATATGAATTGCTAGTTTGTCTATCCAGAGATTTGTAAATGTTGGTTCATCTATCCAGATATTTGTAGGCACTTGATGATGTGGCACTATTCTGCATGCAAATATACAAACTATATCTACTTGTGTCTAATATTTAGGTTTGAGACTTTGTAAAGCTTTATGTATCTTGTAGTTCTCGCCAAAGCACCATTGGCAAATTGAAGTGTTTAAAGTTTCTCCGCGGACAATGAAGCAATTATCGAGGGTGGTTGAAATCACGCAGTCATGCTATAAAGGACCTATATGATTCCATCAGTTCAAAATAAATTCTTGAATGGGAGCTTTATATCCAGATTATGGATTTTGCAGATGAGGATAAGTTTGATTTTGACCCATTAGATGATACTAAGATAGGGCCAGGGGACCTATTCCCTTTGCTGGTAACCTTGTGATGCACTTGAAATGTCCTTTTCCACCCTTGTTTGCATTCTTCACAATTATTTTTAGCTAGCGGATAGTGCATTTACCTATTCTTTACCTTTTATGTAGCTAGCTCCTCCTTTACCTCTTGTCCCGACCCTTACCCATACTTTGTTTTAAAAATATCCTTACACTTTGTTCCAGGCTTGTTTATAAGTAGTATTTACTCCATTCATGCACAACAATTTGTCATGTGAGATGCTACATCCAGAAAATCTTTTCGTTTTTTCTATGGAATTGTTGAATATGAAACTTCATATTGTTTGGTTATTCTTGTCAAACCTAAGATGTCATTATTCCACTTGCATAGTTTTTTGCCAACACAAAACTCTTCGCATGGTCTAAACAAACTTTATATTCTTTTAATAATCATGTTCTTTAGGCTCTCATTTTTTCATGATACATCATATGAGCCGAAGTCGAATTGATCCTTTTCTTTGGGCTCTCGTTTCTATATTATATTACATCTTTGTCAAGCAAAATGTGGTAGCCGGAGTCAAATTCACATTAGGGTAGAAACTAATGTTTGTTCTTCTTGTGGTGTGACGTTGGGAGAATGGTACTTGAATATGAAATGGACAATTTCTTTAATGAGAATGAGCATTTTGGACTTACGTCCGGTGTGCTTATTCCTAATATACAGATAATAACAAGATGTTCGGACAAGGGTGTTTTTCTATTAAAATACACATGCCATAGACTGGGTCCAAACTATTCAATGGTTTCAGTAAATGCACTAAAGTGTGCCCATCATAATAATCATGCCAAGGTGTCTCAAACATGCCACGTGGGATCCAACATGCAACCTAGGCTACAACATGCGAAGGTGGCTCAAACATGCCACCTATGTCAAACATGTTAAGATGGCTCAAACATGCCGTGGGGCTCTAACATGCCACCTAGGCTCAAACATGCCAAGGTGGCTCAAACATGCCACGCAGACTCCAACATGCCAAGGTGGCTCAAACATGCCACCTAGGTTCCAACACGCCACCTAGGCTCAAACATGTTAAAGTGGCTCAAACATGCCATGTGGGCTCCAACATGCCACCTAGGCCACCTAGGCACTCCAAATGGTGAAATGGCATGCCAAGTAAGCAGGGCGACTTTTGACTAGGCCAAAAATGAAAAAGATGTCCATCTTTGGTCTTTTCATTGGGTGATGTTGGCAAATTTTTGGGTGACATGGCTAGATGGTGGTGACGTGGACATGATGACTAGGACTTTTATGCAAGAAATATGATAACCTTTGGAATTTTTGGTAGAGGATTTTGCAAGGGATAGAATAGAGGGATTCTACTTGACACCCTTCCCCAAATCAAACCAGGCCAGGACTTTCTTGCTTGGCTTCCTCACTAGAGGGGAGAGTCCAAACCCCGTGAGGCGGACCCTAAAGGTCGATGAGGCGACCTTTCCCCCCGCCACTCCTCCGGGAGGGCAAATGTCAATGCCCCCTCGCGAGAGCTCGATTTCCCTATCCGATCGTTGAATTACCGTTCAAGTAACCCGCTTCAAGGAGGTTCAAAAAATCAAGATCAGTCCGAGAACTTATCAAACCGAAGCATCCCACGGTCCACTATGTAGAAACCAATCGTTTTGTCGTTCTGGGCAATCTGAAGGCTCCAGGAATAGATTCGACTTAGCCATGTCGGCCGGAATGGCGATAATACCCTAGAGACCAAGTTTTATGATCATGTTTTGCAAACGAAAAGAAACACGAACCCTCTACATGGATGTCTGCCGCCACCTCTTAGGCCAATTAACTTCTGAGCGTGTTGGACATGAGCTACTTTGGTGCTTCTTGAGAAAGGATGGTCTTACGCCCATGAAACTTGGTCTCGTGGTAATGTCGGCGTTTTGAGTCCATTGGCGAGTCGGCCACGATTTGAGTGGGAGAGTTGTTCGCCCATGGCCAAGGGCCTTCGAGAGAGGACCTTTGGGGCTAACCCGCTTCAGGAAGGTTTAAGGATCCGGCCGGGTATCAACACACCTCCCTCTGCGATGACGTGCAATAAGATCCCGGTGAATCGACTAGGGATATGGCCTCCCAAACGTAAACCTTGTGTGTTGCAAGATTATTGAAGGGTTTACATTATGGAGGTCGAAGTTTTAGTGGTTGCACTTGAGATATGGTCAAGAAGCCGCAGTTGAAAACACGAAGCAATAGGAACCGACGGAATGGGGTTTGGATTTATCCTCCTCGGAGAGTGTGGCAATTAGAAGTCAAGAGCGCCTTTTGTAGTAGCAAAATTGTTTGGGACCATTCGGGATGACCAATAGATCCAAACTGTTATTTCGATTTGCCATGGCTCCTCATGCATGTTTCAAAAAGATGCACTTAGTTTTGGATGTGTGAGTCTCCGTCTTGGCCTTTCGAGATGTAAACCCTAGCAAACCCTAGGGTTTGATAGGGTTTATTTTGGGATCTTTCAGATGACGAGGCAGGGCCCAGATCCGGCGTGGAATACGCGTCTTTGGATTACCCTCATGGCACCGGGAGATGAGCCAAATTTCCTGCAAAATACCTTTCGGAGACCCCTTCACAAGCCCCTTTCGGTGAAGGGGAGTTCTGGAAAAGCATCTTTGCTGGGGATTAGACCCCATCTCCGGGCATGGTCCCCGAGCATACCACGAGAGAACTCCATGCAAAGTTCGGATGTGTGAGTCTCGCCTTGACGCTTTCGAGATGTAAACCCTAGCAAACCCTAGGGTTTGATAGGGTTTACATTGCAGGAGATGTTCCAGATGACCCGGAGGGCCGAGGATCTGGCGTGGAATACCGTCTTTGGATTACCCTCATGGCACACGGAAGACAGAGCCAAATTTCGGTCAAACATACCTTTAGGAGACTCCCCTTCACAAGCCCCTTTCCGGAAGGGGAGTGCGAAAGCATGATGCCAGGGGATTTGACCCATCTCCGGGCATGGTCCCCGAGCATACAAAGAACTCCATGCAAAGTTTGAGGATGTGTTAGTCTCGAGTCTTGGACTTTCGAGATGTAAACCCTACCAAACCCTAGGGTTTGGTAGGATTTACATCCCGGGGATCTCCTCTCGATCAAGAGGTTGGTGGAACTTGTCCCCTAGGGTAATTTGGCATTCCGGATGACATGGAGGTCGGATGCCAATGTCGGGGCCTCCTCCATGCCCCAAAAAATAAAAACGTGGTCTAAAGTGGTGACCCAGCGGTGGCCATCCCAATAAAAATCGAGGGTCTAAAGCTCACCCGAAATGAAGGGGGATTTTCCTGACGCAGCTGGGGCCACTGGCAAGCCACATGGCTGAAAACCATGATTTTTCCCCGCCCCATGCATTAATCATGAATTCAGGATCATAAACACAAAGAAAAGTAGATAAAAATCCGGGTCTCGAAAAAGGTGAAATCTTGGCGGGATGTGCGGCATGACGCTGCACACCGCAAGAGAAAAATGGGACCGGGCAATAGAAGCACAAGCGAGGCATGAGACGAAGCTTAGAGCCAACCTCCTTAGGAGGCCACCTGCAGGGTGAACGTCCCTCTTGGGCGGTGGAGCTAGCTTTGCTTCTCCGCGGGTCACATGTATACCACCCAACAGTCCCTAGTGCTGCTTATTTCTCTCTCGATCTTCTACCGGGGCCTCGGGATGACCCCAAGTATCTTGTTCTCGTGAGGCTAGTCCAAGGCGGGGCCGAGGACCGGGCTGGACCCCACGGAATCGGGGTGAACCGGCTGCGCCAATGGACCCGGGAACATCCCCATTACCTAGGAGAATCCCTAGAGCAGAAGACCACCCCCTCTCCAAGAAACGCCAAAGTAGGTCGTTTACTACACACTTGTAGTCAATTGGCATGGAGGTGGATGCTGAATACCTCCTAGTGGGGGGTAAGTGATTGATCCCCTGGGAAAACTGGTAGTGGAACTTGTCCTCTAGGGTAATTTCTGGCATTCCGTGACGATGTGGGAGAGGTCGGATCGCCAAGGGGCCTCCTCCATGCCCCAAAATAAAAAACGTGGTCTAAACCTCGCCAGGCAATCAGGTGGCCATCCCAATCAAAAAATCGAGGGTCTAAAGCTGCAGAAAATACCATGGATTTTCCTCAGACGCCATGACCACTTGGCAAGCCAGCTGGCTGAAAATCAGGATTTTTCCCCGCCCCATGCATTAATTATGAATTTCCGGAGCATAAACACAAAAAAAAACACAGATAAAAATCCGGGTCTCGAAAAAAGGTGAAATCTTGGCGGGGATATGCAACATGACGCTGCACACGCAAGAGAAAAATGCAATCGAACAATAGAAGCCAAGCGAGAGGCATGAAACGAGCTTCCGAGCCAACCCCTTCGGAGGCCACCGTAGGGTCGGTGTAACGTTCTCTTTGGCAGTGGAGCTAGCTTTTCTTCTCGGTGGTCACATGTATACCACCTAGCAGTCCTAGTGCTCCTATTGTCACTTCAATCTTCTACGAGGGCCTCGTGGTGAACCCCAAGTATCTTATTCTTGCAGCTAATCCAAGCCGGGGCCGAGGGCGGGCTGGACCCCCACAGGACCCAGAACTGGCTCGCCAATGGACCGGAACATCCCCATTACCTAGGGGACCAAGTTTTTGGGCGTAAGACCCCCCTCCAAGAAACGCCAAAGTAGGTCGTTTACTACACACTTGTAGTCAATTGGCATGGAGGTGGATGTCAATACCTCCTAGTGAGGGGTAAGTGATTGATCCCCCAGGGAAAACTCGGCCGTGGAACTTGTCCCCTAGGGTAATTTCGCCGTGGATTGAGGACGCCGGGGCAGGTCGGATCGCCAACCGGGGCCTCCATGCCCCAAAATCGAAAACGTGGTCTAAACCTCAAGGCCAAGCGGTGGCCATCCCAATAAAAAATCGAGGGTCTAAAACTCATCCGGAAATACTGGGGATTTTCCTATACTCTCGGGGCCACTTGGCAAGCCACCGGCTGAAAACCAGGATTTTTCCCCGCCCCATGCATTAATTATGAATTTCCGGAGCATAAACACAAAGAAAAGCATGGATAAAAATTCAAGTCTCGAAAAAGGTGAAATCTTGAAAGATAAAGATGACGCTGCAGACACGCAAGAGAAAAATGCACCGTGATAGAAGCACAAGCGAGGCATGAGACGAAGGCTTAGGGCCAACCCCTTCCCGAGACCACCGCCAAGAACGCCCTACTTGGTAGTGGAGCTAGCTTTGCTTCTCGCGTGGTCACATATATACCACCTAGCAGCCCTAGTGCTGCTATTCTCACTTCAATCATTTCTACCATGGGGCCTCGGGGTGAACCCTAAGTATCTTGTTCTCGCAGTGCTAGTCCAAGTCAACAGGGGCGGGTTGGACCCCCACTCCCGAAGGAGAGAACCGGGCTGAGCCAATGGACCGGGAACATCCCCATTACCTGGGGACCAAGTTTCATGGGTAAGACCACCCCTCCAAGAAACGCCAAAGTAGGTCGTTTACTACACACTTGTAGTCAATTGGGCGTGAGGTGGATGAATACCTCCTAGTGAGGGGTAAGTGATTGATCCCCCGGAAAACTCGCCGTGGAACTTGTCCCCTAGGGTAATTTTGCCGCTGCTCCGGACGACGGCGGTCGAGGTCGGATCGCCAAGGGGCCGGCCTCCATGCCCCAAAATCAAAAACGTGGTCTAAACCTTGTAAGGGCCAACGGTGGCCATCCCAATAAAAAATCGAGGGTCTAAAACTCATCCGAAATACCTGGGGATTTTTCTTGTACTCTTAGGGGCCACTTGGCAAGCCAGCTGGTTGAAAACCAGGATTTTTTTTGCCCCATGCATTAATTATGAATTCCAGGAACATAAACACAAAGAAAAGCACGGATAAAAACTGGTCTCGAAAAAGGTGAAATCTTGGCGAGGATGTGCAAGATGACGCTGCATAACGCAAGAGAAAATGCACCAGCATATATACCTTTCGGAGACTCCCCTTCACAAGAAAGGGGGGGCCGAGGTGCCCCGCCTGGGTGTTTGCAAAGACATCCAAGGTCCATGTCACCATTATCTAGCCATGTCACCTAAAAATTTGCCAACATCGCCATCGAAAAGACCAAAGATGGACATCTTTGGTTTTTTAACCCTAGTCAAAACTTGACCTTGCTTACTTGGCATGCCATGTCACCACCTTGGGGTGCCTAGGTGGCATGCTTGAGACTAGGTGGCATGCCCGAGCCACCTTGGCATGTTGGAGCCTGCAAGATGGCATGTTGGAGCCACCTTGGCATGTTTTGAGCCTAGGTGGCATGTTTGAGCCACCTTGGTATGTTGGAGCCCCGTGGCATTATAGGGAGTCCACGTGGCATGTTTGAGCCACCTTGGCATGTTGGAGCCTAGGTGGCATGTTTGAGCCCACCTTGGCATGTGTTTGAGCCACGGCATGTTGGAGCCTAGGTGGCATGTTTGAGCCCACCTTGGTGATGTTTGAGCCACTGGCATGTTTGAGCCTGGGTGGCATGTTGGAGCCTAGATGGCATGTTTGAGCCACCTAGGAATGTTGGAGCCTAGGTGGCATGTTGGGAGCCCACGTGGCATATTTGGAGCCACCTTGGCAAGTTGGAGCATAGGTGGTATGTTGGAGCCCGCATGGCATGTTTGACAACGCGTTGGAGCCTAGGTGGCATGTTTGAGCCATTTTGTCATGTTGCAGCCTTAGGTGGCATGTTTGAGCCACCTTGGCATGTTTGAGCCTAGGTGGCATGTTGGAGCCACCTTGGCATGTTGGTGCCCACGCTATGCAAAAAATAGGTGTTAAGTAATTGAAGTAGTTGAAGTAACTTGTGTTACATGGAATACTAGTATAAGAACATGTGATCGCGGCACGCATCACATGTAGCAAATCAAGTACTGGTCCTACCACTATAAAGACCCGTGATATGGAAGTATAGGACATGTAGAGAATCAAGTACTCTTTCCTACTTCTATAAAGACATGTGAGAATAGAAGTATTACACATGTCGTAATTCATGTATTCTTTCCTACAATGCCTTAGCAAATAAAGTAATCTGGCCCTACTACTATAAAGACATGTGACATGGAAGCATATGACATGTAGAGAATCAAGTATTTTTCCGACTTCTATAAAGACATGTGACAATAGAAGTATTACACATGTCGTAATTCATGTATTCTTTCCTACAATGCCTTAGCAAATAAAGTACTGGCCCTACTACTATAAAGACATGTGAATGGAAGTATAGGACATGTAGAGAATCAAATATTCTTTCCTACATCTATAAAGACATGTGACAATAGAATTATTAGACATGTAGAAATTCAAGTACTCTTCCCACAAATGGATTGTATTATAAAATGACATGTCACAATAGAAGAAACTACAAAACAACAAATGGATGTTTTAGTCCACAAAAAAAAGAACACCATTATCGAACAAAACCATACCTTCACAAATCCACATGTAGGATTCTTTGAAAAAAGGGACATGTAGACCTACCAAACCTGATGTTTTCAACAATGGACCAAAACGGGGGGTGAGTGTGTGGAGATGAGTGTGGAACCCAATATCGCCCCAAAAATTCTAGTATTGCTTTGGCAGATTGTGCATCGCCTCACCGAGGGTGAACACGTGGGTTCACGAGGATCAACCCATGGATCAGCAACCCGTGTCCTATGTGTGGTTTGTGTGGAGTCCCCGGAACACCGCATGTTTCTTTTGCTCACATATCCAAACCCGGCATGGGTGGGTCCAACGCCTCTTCCATACCTCAAGCTCCGAGTCAAGAGGTTCTTTTGGGGTTTACCCTAACAGTGGTCCCAGCTCTTCAGTCCGGCCTTTCATTTGTGTAAAGCCCCGGTTGTCGTGGCTCATTTGGAAGTTTAACGACGCATGAAGGTGTTCAGAATGCGAAGATGCAGCCGCAGGCCTTGATCCCCTGATTTGAGGTACAAGCTATATCTTTCTTACGGCATCTCCTCGGAAAGAGCAGTTCAAAGCAGCGATCTGGGAAAGAACCCTCCACATTGTAGACAGTCTGGGCAGATTTGTGGCATGAGTCATTGGTAGATACACACGTCTGGTGGGTACTCGCTCTAGTGTGGGCAGAAGTCGCTCATCTTTGTATTTATTTTGGATTAATATTAGTTAATTTGATCTTTCAAAAAAAAAAAATATTAACATGTGGTGTTGTTGAAAGTTGCACATACAGAAGTTACGAGCTGAGTAAAAACAAATGCCAGGACGTTAGCCCGACAACGCCGGGCACAAGTTTACTAGTGGACCTTTAAATTATAAAATTTTGAAAACTCTGTTAATGATAAGTGTGCAAATTATAAAAGTTTTGCACGTTAGTATAGCATGTTATGGAACATGGGATGTGATTATAAAATTTAAACTTAAATATCTAGCACAATAACCGGGGGTTTTTTTTTGCATTTTTGTACGCTTTTCACTAAGGCTTTCCTATGATTTCGTGATGTATTCAAATAAATGGATGTACTAATGCGTACATCTAGAGTGCACCATTTCAGAGCCATTAATTTTAGCCTTTTTTTTTTCAATGGTCAACAACCAATGGCTCACAACAAAAGCCCTTTTTTTGTGTGTGTGGTGCATAATGGGCACATGAAGGGCCATTGATTTTAGCCTTTTTTTTTCAATGGTCAACAACCAATGACTCACAACAAAAGCTGTGACGTCCCCTACTCATATACGGTGCGCTCACCGTATACAAACAGGAGTTCATCCCCCATACCAGCTCCATGCTAATATAGGGCCCTCCACGTATCAACGCAACCTTGAAGAGTTCCAAAGGGGAAGAATGAAGGGGTCCTTTACCCTGTCTCCCTCGTGGCCTACCTAGGCTGGAAGCGTGAACATACATGTCAAGAGTACATACATCAACATCATATGACCATCACGAAGGATGGTCCTCCACATATCTGCATAGACAAAGATCAAAGACATCACATAGGGAATCCTACCCAAGGCTGGAGACTCAAAGGGATGACGGCGGCTTGGGTCTCCGTGAGTTCATTGCGCATGTAATTCATGGCAATGGATTTGGTCGGCATAAGAACATGGCATAGGGTTGTCCACTCCATCCGCCCCTCCGTGCACACTTTGCGAGTAGTAGGTGAAAAGTGCGGGACTCGATCAGTAGCCCACGGGATGCATAGCCAAAGGGCTACTCCCCGGGTCATCATCCCGGTTCGGATGGGGCGGTAGGGATCACTCCCTCCAGATCTACATGCCGACTCAAGGTGACTAGAGGGCCACCGCCTGTATTCGACCATTGAACCCACCGGAAAGTCATGAACACCACTTCACGGGCAATGAGCCCATGCCTTACCCACACCTCGGTGGTAAGCCATTAGACCTAGTCACAATGATCCCCAGGAGGGCCTTACACACCGGAGGGATCGCTCAAGAGTCGAACACAGAACCTCCTTCTTAGCCCGGCCCTGCCCCTTCACCCACAACCTGTGTGTGGTTCTTGTACACTGGTAGAATCTATGGTGTGTGCTAGAGGCTAATCTAGGAGCATCTACTACCAAGCTTGAAGTCTCTACCCCCTTCCCAATACAAGGAGTTCACAGAGATACATCATCCATATACATCACAGAAGAACTAAAGAACATAGATCTAATCTATATCATAGAGTTAGGTTCTTTAGTTAGAGTCTGGTATCTACTCATCTAGAGATCTAGATAGCTGCTAAAGGCGATTTAATAGGCTAAACCCCATCGATACAATGACCTGGAAAATGGTTTAGACCATTAAATCGACTCACTCCCCGATCCATGAGTTGCTCTCTCCGACCCGAGTTCGACCATCCCTCTTTGAATCGCTTTCGAATCAAGGGAAACTAATGATGCCATTCTCTCGCATTTGAAGTTCTGGGAGGCTGTTTTGACTCCTAGAGCAGCCAAAACAGAGCTCTAAAACCCTAGGAACGAAAATGGGCAAGTTAGGGTTCTTCTACTTAAATAGGCAAGGGTTGGGGCTTAGGGTTTCCAATTATCCCTTTAGGCATGTGGGATAATTGGAAATGGGCCCACTTGCCTTTAATGGCTAGGGTGGCCAAATGTGCCTACATGGAAATGTGTGCACCTAAATGTGCCCACATGGAAATGTGTGCACCTTAATAAATGTGCATGTGCACATTAATAAGAAATGCACATACACAACAAGTTGCCCCTAGGGCTACTCACCGGCTACACGCCGTACCGCGTCGGTTGAGTGGCGGTAATGCAGCGTGGCGAGACGAGACAAGATATCGTCCCGGGACCGACATCTTCGCGGCGGAACGGGCCGCATTCTCCCCACCTTGAAATGATGTTTGTCCGCAGACATCGTGGGTCTCCCACCTTGAATCTTCCTAACCCGCAATCAACCCGATGCATACGATATACTACTATTATACTTACACATTTATTAAGATTACCTTAAGGTAATATTTTTAAATTATTATTACGCCATTACATTATCAAATAACTTGTCAATTCAGAACTTCTATTAAGCAGGTACTTATTAGTCCTCGTTATTATAACATTTAGTTTATCACAATTTAACACTTTCATATACAATTATTATTTAAGGTACTCTTCATTCCTTGCAACACATTCCAACAAAATTTGTGTTGCGGTCCCTCGCACCTTAAAATCCCTCGCATTAATTTTACAATATCTATAATTACATACTTACTATCTTAATTATTAGAATTACTCTAAGGTAATGTTTAAGACATTACTGTACTATTTCATTACCCAATTAACTTATCACTTCATAACTTAATCTACGCAAGGTAATTATTAACCTTACTTAACACAACATTTAAGTTTATCAAAGTTTATCAATTTCATACAAAATTTACACTTCTAAGGTACTCTTCATCCCTTGCAACACATTATGACCAAATTTGTGTTGCAAGTTTTCGTAGCTCGACCTCCTTGCCCTCCGGAGCGCTCTATTGGCCTGCAGGTCGACCTACGTTATTACTATTTTAATTATTAATAAAATTTTGGTTATATGGTGACCACCCCACCTATCTACATGGATGCATGGCTAATCTCCCGGCGTAGGAAGAGGGTGAATCTTCCATTATGGCCGTGGAGACAGCGCCTATATGCCTATATGCCGCTCATGCCTACACCTCTAGTTGCCCAGCGTGGAGGATATCCTTCCGTGGTGAAAGGATAACTTCCTCCTATCAAAGCATATATGGGGCTAAAGGTGCCTTTCCTATCCAATGCATTCCCCGAATGACCTCCTTTCTCTCGAGGTCGCCTCTACCCGGGTGGAGACAGTAGACTTTCTAATCTACCTTCCACTCGTCCAAAGCGGGCGGTCATGCCTACATTGACATTACACCGCCCTAGAGATCTTTGTAGTGGTCTCATCATCGATAACAACGCATGCAACCCCTACCTAGCATAGGTTGCATGCGTAGATTAATCTTAACTATACAAGCATTTAATCTACACACAAAGCGACATGCCCGGCGGATTTTTTTTTTTGGTTCAGGTTAATGCATGTGATTAACATAATTACCCTACGGTAATATTTATGAATTAACATTATCATAGTGGCGGATACCTTACTTAGATAGTACAATTATATTTACTCTAAGCTTTGCAATATTTAACGACTTTTTAGATCGCGATTATTTGAACAATAACCCCGATTTAGACCTATTGTTACATAGACAAGGTTTTAATTATCATACACAAGAATTAGATGTGCTTATTCTCTTCCTTGGGTTGCATTACCCTTGGAAGTATATCCCTAAGATGCACTTAAGTATATTTGAATTCTATTCTCTATCTATTTTTATAAGGACCCCGTGATCCTTTGCGAAGGATTAATTAACATGCTACCTCACATTATCGTTGTTATTTAACTTATTTCGCATGATACATATACGTCTGGTAATTCCCATGCAATTACTAGGATCTATATTTAACTTATCTATAAGACACATTAAAGCTTATAACGCATGCGCCTGCGCCTTACCTAGGCTAGAATGCATCCACCTATTGAGCCGAGTAATTTGGAGATGACTTGGTCGTTTGCATTGCTCCCATAGTTTTGCTCCACTTCATTGGTGTAGATAGCTACTGCGGCCTCTCGACGCGTTGAAGGCCTCCCGAGCTATCTATCTATCTATCTTACGCTCTATTCGCCCCGGTCATTGCCAAGTGAACTCTATTCTACGGGTCGATCAATTCGATGCAAGTACGCTCAATCATAAGATTGAGCCCTCCCACTTTCTTCAAAAAGAAAGTGGTCCTCGATTTTCCCGATGACGTTGTACACAACGCCATATCTATTCTCCCCTTAAGAGGTTATATGCTTCTTACTTAGCACATTAATTTACTAGCCTTAGCTAACATATATAACCATCTAAGATGGATGCACATATTATGTTATCATTTATTTCAATATAGCTATGGGTTACCTACTTAGTTAGAACGATTCTAAACCACAAGGTTTTGTCATCATGACAATTCTTTTGTCTCAAAAGACTATTTGATTACTATAATTCTTATTTTAGATGTACCTTACATGTATTATTCTTTTTTATATTCTAGAGATTCCCCTTTCTTAGTTATTTAGCTCTTTGGAATATTCCTACCAATCGAATTGATGTCATCGTAACAAGTTGGCCGGACTTGTTAGATTACTTCTTTTTCTTTCGGTTGGATTATTCTTTGGAGGTACTAGATTTATACATGGTCAACAATTATCCTAGTAATGATTCCTTCTTAGCGAGGAGATCAATCTCACCAAGTGGTTTCAATACGTTGGATGTGCGTTAACAATCGTGTATAATTATAGTTACTCCTATGCATTTCCTTCCCAATCCTTGACGCTAGCTCAATATTGGGGCAATCCTTTTAGCCGAGAATATCCGGAAATGCCTTCTAATCCCAATATGGATGTTACCCATTCCATACATTAACCTACTAGGCCCCATGGCCTTAGATCCTTGAGCTTGCTAGAAGCTCATCCACTCGTTACTGCTTGAAGTAGCAAGGTAACGTTCTTCGAAGTCGCTCGATACTTCCGTCTCTCCTTGGTGGTGGCTCCTCTTTGATGTAGAGGTTGACTTTGTTCGTTAGAAGCCCTCGCATTGCTTGATGGTGTAGTTGATCACTTGAAATCTTCCATGCCGCTTTTTCAAAAGCCTGAAGATGGCGGATTGAAAAGATCTTTCATCTTGAACTCTTTGTCTTGGCAGCTAAGGGGCGACTCACTCAGATCCAGATATCTTCGACTCCCATCGATGTCTCATATGTCGAGTCCTCTTGTCGCTATCGTGTTGCCCTCAAGAGTGTTGACGATGTTGATTGCTTCACCCGCAACTTGCATGACATCTCTTCCTTTGATGCATTCTGTTATGGAAAGGAAGGAATAACAAGGGAACTATACATGCAAAACATATAGCTTACATAATTACAATTACTACTAGAGCTATTAGGTCCCCCTTGTGCCTCCCTTCGAGTTGCATACCTACTCCTTGGTGATGTCATCGGTGTTCCTCCGGGTGCAATGGTGTTGACGATCTATATCCTCCTATTTGTACGTTGACTCTTACTTTCCGGTAATTTGTTGATATACGTGGGCCCTCCGATGTTTGTCGGCTATGGCACAACATGCTTTGCATCACATTCTCACTAAAGGTGTGCTTGTCGTTGATGCTTCGACATTTCAGTCTGCTTCCTGATCGTTTTTTGGTGATGGTTGTTCCCCCTTCATGATACTTGAGCTATTTGGAGGCGTCTCTTGAGGTCGTATTTGATTCCTTTGGCTATACTCCTCGGAGTTGTTCTCTTCAAGTAGCTGTTGTTCTTGAATCGTCCATCCTGGGTTCACCAAGTTGCATGCAAGTCCGTGTGCAAGTCATCGGACTTCGTCTCACCTATTGCCTCTCCATCGAGCTTCCAATCTTCCTTGTTTGATCCCCCCGATCACATGGCTTTGATGTTGTCGTTCTTGCGATCTTTATGCGCCGATCTTCTTGTCTTGAGGGTACCCTCGTTGACTTTGATTGTGCTTTCGTCGAGTTTTGATCCTCCATTTGCCTCTAGGAGCCTCGTGGAAGGAGTGGAGTTGCTAGCACTTCTCCGGCTTTCGGTTCGACCTTTGTCTCTATGCATGTCGGCCTCTCCGCAAGTAAAGCTTCATGGCTCTTCTCCCTGGCGATATTGTCGGGATGATGGATCCTTATATATAAAAGCGGCTTGACCCTTGAGTTGAGAAGTACCGCCTTAGATATGCTCTTGTCGTTGAATAGCCCGGCTATTATCTTGAACTCTCTTTGCCGAAGGTGCTTTAGTTGCTATCCTTGTCATTAAGGTGTCGAATGCTTTACCTTGGGCATTTGACGTGCCACATGTCGGAGATATGATCGGGCTTCTTCTCTTCTAATTACTGGTAGGAGTACCGACCGAAGCCATCACCTAGTTCTTGAAGGCATATCTCCTCATCGCAGTTGCCTTCGTAAAGTGCATCTCCATCTAATACACGTGTCATGGCGCATCACCCTATATTACCACAAGGTGGAATTATGGTTGTCGAGATGTTGCCTTCTTAGTTGGCTCATTGATGTCGGGCGTTCCTTCTTCTATTGTTGAGGCCACTGCGTGTCATAAGTTCGCCAAGTGTTTCTTTGCCACAAGATGTAGTGTTGCGTCCTCGACGATGTCCCGTGCAGCGCTGATGATCTTGATATTGACCGGTATTATCTCTTTATTCGACATTGGTGGACGAAGTTGTCTTCTACTTCGGGCCACTTCCGAAGTGTTTGAGTCAAGGTTTGCTTGGCCTCCTGGTCGTTTTCTCCCCGCACTTGCTCTTCCATTTTGATCTTGGGCTATAGTTGTGCTTCTATGCTTCCTCTTTTGGTAGAAGTGGAATGAAGGAGCTTCGATCTAAGCGCATAAATCAAGAAAACATGACTCTAAACTCATGTTTTACGCCTGTATCTGTGAGCACGAGATATACAATAGGCATATACGATTTACATTGGGATTTTAATTCATCGATTTTTTTAAAACAACTACTTAAGATCTACTTAATTGTTTATACTCCTTTAGGGTTTCCCTCCCTCCTATCGCATTTGACCCTTTGGTTTCTTTGCATCTTCTTCGTTCTGGTTGACTCAGGATTCCCTTGAGATGCTGCTACCATTGTTGAGCTTCATGTCTGATCCGAGCTCGTCCATGATTATGAAGAGTGTTCGTCGATGTGATCCCTTGAGAAAGGTGCTCCTCCTTAATGTGTATATTCGCCGTGAGGAATGCGGTGATCGCTCAACGCCCCTACATGCGGTGTGTCGATTTGCAAGGTTGCCGATGTGCGGTGCCTTGATCGCTTAAGTAGGATCACCTAGCTATTGCGTTTGGGCATTCTTGGATGTCTTCACTCTGAGATCATGGTGGTAGGAGTGCATTGTCATTCCTCCATGGGTTGAATTTCGAAAGTCCGACTTGCATTTTTGGGCTTTGCTTCATTCCGAGGTGCCTCTCCCCATTGCCTAGAAGTGTGGTCATCTCCATTGCCCCTACCATGGCTCCTTCCGGCCGCCTTTGCGTGATTTGTATCTCTTGGCTAGGTCGTCTCCTCCGTCCTTTGGGTCCTATCCATTCGAGTCTCGCCTCCTGGGTGACGTATTAAAGCCGACATCTTCCTTTGGTTTCTAGGTGTTCTGGGTCGAATTCTTGTTCGAAAGCGTAATATTCTCCTCCTTGATCTTGTCCCTGCGCTGATATAGGCCTTCAAGCGGAGGAGATGTTCCCGATATCGCGTCTCCTCCTCCCGTGGTCTCTCGGGTGCAAGGGAGCCGGAAGCTCATCTTGGTCAGCCTTAGGTGCTTTGTGGTTGCCTAGCTTGGTCGCTTCTTTTGTTGGCGTTGTTCGACATTCGCTTTTGAGCTACCGGGCTGCAAGTCGAGGTGGTCTTCTCTCCGGTTCTTATACGGCTCCTGTGTTGCCATGACTTCTCCCTCGACGGAAGATTATGCCTTCTGACCCTAGCTCGTGATGCTAACGCTGCATCGATGTCCTAGCGTGTTCCTCGCTTTGTATTTTGCTGCCTTGCATTCTTCCATTTGAAACTCGTGGGCCGAAGTTGGTGAAGGCGTCGAGATCCTCTTCCCGATGTGAGCTCGTGGACTGGTAGCCGGGGAGGTTGACATCTTGAAAATTCTTGATCTTTGTTGGTTACCAATTATTCTTCCCATTTGATGAAGATTGATGATAGGCCGGTGGTGTCTGTTCTACTCATTTGTCGGTTGAGGTGTTTGTCGTTGTGCTTCCCTCTCTTGGGTCCGCCTTTTGGCCTCCTCTCCTTATCTCCCAGATCGCCGTTTGGGACCTTGATGTCTTCAAGGAGTTGCGCCTCAAGCCTTACGTGGCTCGCCCCGTGCTTGAAAAGTAACGCCGTATTTTCCTAGAGTCTAAGGTCTACTTGAAGGGCTCTCCTACAACATTCTGGGCTCTATAAGCAAGCAAGGTGGCTCGGCAAGATTATTGGAGACATATCTATAATCTACAAGTCTATGGATATTAGGGGCGTGTGGTATGGCATGACATGAGGATTGTTTTGCAAGACCTCCATGATGTTTGAGGCATACTCTAAGGTCCTAGCAAAGTTGGTTTAGGGGAGTCCAATCTCACACATGGAGCGGCTTGGGCACTCTAGACTCTAGCTCCTTTCTAGCCACCGCAATAGGGAATGTTAATGTGGCGGCTATATAAGTCAAACTCTATTAGAAGGACACATTAGGTCAAAGGTTTATGCCTTCAAGATGAGCAGAGGTGATGTACCCAGTTGGACTTGGGTTGCTATGTTGAGGTCTAGATGACTATAACAAAGGGTGTTCTTGGGCACTTCTATCTAGGAGTAAGGTATCAGCTTCGAGGCGAGAGCAATACTTACGAGCTACTAATGGGGTAGGCTTCTATCTACAAACAAACTACGCTTTGGAAAAACAATTCAAAGGTTTGGGGCAATTTTGGTCAATTTGGGCTAAGGTTTGACATTTCTAGCCTAATTTGAGGTCATAAATGGATTCTAGGCTATCTAATGGTCCCATTGCAACAATTTTCAGGCGATTTGGAGCTCAGAGCTCAAGTTATGGAGGTTCAGTTTGAGGTTCACAGTTGCGCCTCGCTTCAAAACTAACTTTTTGTTTTATGGACCAGGCGAGCTGTGAGACATCAGTCTCATTTCGATCAAAGGTGTCTAATTTGGGTAAACTAATGGTGTAAGGGTGATGGGCTCATCAAATTAGGCGTAATCGACCCCTTTATTGGGTCAATTTGGAGCTGTTTTGGTCAAGTTTGGGCGAGGTCTCACGGCTTTGGCCCGCTCAAAACTAACTTTTGTTTTGCGACCGGCGAGCTGTGAGACATCACACTTTTTGGTCTGAGAGTATCCTATTTTACTAAAATAAAAACTACTACTTGCTAACTCGTCCTAATTAAGCAAGATTTGACACATAAACTACTCAAAATTATCATGTATTAACAAAATTATTGATTATTTACAACATATCTATCCATGGGATCTCCCTTAATTAAACTAGCTAATTACATGCCTTCCCTCATGAGGGTTACTGCTTCGCATGAACAGCAGCAGTCGCTGAGTCTTCAAAATGTTGGACCCGACTTACGCTCTGGCTGCTTTTGAGCCTTGGCCTCCCGCTCTCGATTCGTCCTCTCCTCTTCTTGTTTCCTTCGGCCTCCTTGGTTCTTGGCCTTCGGCTGTTTGTCGAGAAAGTCGAGCGGTTCCGCTTTGTGCGCATCATGTCGATCGGAGTCCTGGTGTCTATCGAGATGCTGTCTCTATCTAGCTTAAGGGCCTTGGTTCTAAATCTAAGGCTTAGCCATTAATATTATCTAACATTATTAAAGCTTAAATCTAATTAAGAATTATAATTCAAACGCAAACGATGCCCGCCTCGGTTGGTACCGGGGGTTTGGGGGGTTCAACCCCTGGGTGGGGGAGGTTCAATTCCGCTATGAGGAATTCTTTTTAAGATGAGGTTCAAAGAGATTGAAAAACTAGACTAATCTAGCTAGATCCTAGGCTAAGATTCAATTACCAAGTTACTTTTTTAAATTCTATAACTTTTTCAAATTTGTTTTTCATCAATGTCTCACGGCTTGCGCCTAAATCAAGCAAAACTAAAGTTTAGTTATTGAACAAAGCGCCGAAATGTGAGACCACCTTACCTGGCTCATTCTTTTTAGTTTTATTAAGTTCCAATTCACCTAAGCGTGCTAATATTAAATTCCAATCCACTTAATCGTTATTAGCTTAGCATAAACTACAAAAAATGAGAAAAAATTTCCCACTTTCCGAGGTTTGAGGATCCTATCAAGTTAGTACCTTTTGGGGAGCATGGGCTGCTTTGCTCTTGGTCTCCAAGAACATTGCTCCGATACCATCGTGGCGTCCCCTACTCATATACACGGTGCGCTCCACCGTATACAAACAGGAGTTCATCCCATACCAGCTCCATGCTAATATAGGGCCCTCCACATTATCCTTCGCAACCTTGAAGAGTTCGATTGGGAAGAATGAAGAGGGGTCCTTTACCCGTCTCCCTCGGGGCCTACCCTAGGCTGCGGCGTGAACATACATGAGTATGGTACATACATCAGCATCATATGACCATCCGCGAAGGATGGTCCTCCACATATCTGCATAGACAAAGATCAGCACATCACATAGGGAATCCTACCCAAGGCTCGGACTCAAAGGGATGTGGCGGCTTGGGTCTCCGAGTTCATTAGAGGAGAATTCATGGCAATGGTTTGGCGGCATAAGAACATGGCATAGGGTTGTCCACTCCATCCGCCCCTCCCTGTGCACACTTTGCGTAGTAGGTCGAAAAAGTGTCGGGGACATTCGTAGCCAGCCCGGATGCATAGCCAGGCTACTCCACGGGGTCATCATCGATTCCGATAGGGGCGGTAGGGATCACTCCCTCGAGAGATCTACATCGACTCAAGGTGACTAGAGGGCCCACGCCCATTCGGCCGAACCAGCGGAAAGTCATGAACACCACTTCACGGTGTCGAGCCCATGCCTTACCCACACTTTCGGTGGTAAGCCATTAGACCTAGTCACAATGATCCCCTTGTAGGCCTTACACACCCGAGGGATCGTTCAAGAGTCGAACACCTAAACCTCCTTCTTAGCGGTCGGCCCCTTCACCCACAACCAGGTGTGGTTCTTGTACACCAGGCGAATCTATGGTGTGCTAGAGAGGCTAATCTAGGAGCATCTACTACCAAGCTTGAAGTCTCTACCCCCTTCCCAATACAAGGAGTTCACAGAGATACATCATCCATATACATCCCATGTAAGAACTAAAGAACATAGATCTAATCTATATCATAGAGTTAGGTTCTTTAGTTAGAGTCTGGTATCTACTCATCTAGAGATCTAGATAGCTGCTAAAGGCGATTTAATAGGCTAAACCTACTGATACAATGACTGGAAAATGGTTTAGACCATTAAATCGACTACATACCGATCCATGAGTTGCTCCTCGACAGAGTTCGACCATCCCTCAACTGCCCGAATCAAGGGAAACTAATGATGCCATTCTCTGGGGACGGAGATGGGAAGTTTTGACTCCTAGAAAATGACCAAAAGCGAGCTCTAAAACCCTAGGAACGAAAATGGGCAAGTTAGGGTTCTTCTACTTAAATAGGCAAGGGTTGGGGCTTAGGGTTTCCAATTATCCCTTTAGGCATGTGGGATAATTGGAAATGGGCCCACTTGCCTTTAATGGCTAGGTGGCCAAATGTGCCTACATGGAAATGTGTGCACCTAAATGTGCCCACATGGAAATGTGTGCACCTTAATAAATGTGCATGTGCACATTAATAAGAAATGCACATACCTAACAAGTTGCCCCTAGGGCTACTCACACGGCGCTACACGCCATGCGACACGCGTCGGTTGGAGTGGCGTGTGCGTGATTTGAGATAAAGACAAGTATAGATCCGGGGACCGTATCGCACATCTTGGGGAACGCCATCTAAAAGCCCTCTTTTTGTGTGTGTGGTGTATAATGGGCACATGAAGGGCTTGAAGGGCGCATGTAGTGTAGTTTCCCCGCCGGCAACACATTTCTTATAATAACTTTTGATCCAGAGCTCTATTTGAGATGATTTTTATTGCGTTGGAAAGCTCTCTCCGAGATCTTTTTGATAGTGTATGATATGGATATGTTTGGTTACGTTATCTATGCTAAAACAGTAATTTTTTGGCCGGGTTTGGTAGGCTTTCACATCCTACCAGCTGATTAATACAGGATTGCGCTATTGGATATTGTTTTATGGCTCATTCTGAATGAAGCTTGCAAAAAATTACCATGCATTTTTAGATTTTGAGGCAGTTATTAAGCAAATTCCAAGGCTTCTAGATCCTTGTGCTAACAAGCAGAAAAGTTTTCCACTTTGGTTTCTCACCACAAGAATCCATGGAGGCCAAACGCTGCTGTTAAATTCCAGTTGAACAATGTTTGTGTATGGGTGTTGCAAACTTTTCAGAATAATGGGATCAATCTGCTCTATCTTTATGGTAACTTTTACTTATGTTCTATTTGTTTTATTGTGATCAAATTCAAAAGCTACAGGTGATGAAAGCCTCAAATGAATTCTAGTTTTTTTTCTGGTTTGAATTCTAAAATTTTTGTTTGTGCCTCTTTATTTTCTGTCCTTTCACTAATGCATCTCGCATTTGGATCTTAGTCATGACTTATCTGTTGGCCGCCTAATGTTTAGGGACTAGAATTGGCAAGAAAGCTTGAAACATATATAATTTAGCGTGTTGCAATGAGCAGGATCACACTTTGCTTAAAGCTGTTTCAAATTAAATTCTTATTATCAAGCAAATGCTTAGTTTTATGTAGCTTCACATTCATTGAGTTTAAATGGTTGGACTCAAAGGCCTTAGTGCTAAAGCAAAACGCATTTGCACTATTGAAACTTCAAGTCATTAAGTTTAAATTGTTTGATTCAAAGTTGTTAGTGTTAAAATAAAGCACAAGGATATGCTGGGTTCAATCCCCATGACATGACCTAACGGTCATCTTCTTAACAAATGTTCTTTATTCCATTGATAACTCTTCTAAATTACTTAAATAACCTGTTGACCTTTTTTGAGGCTCCACAATTGCTATATATCATTTTTTGTTGTTACGTTGTCCATCTCCAAGGCCCCGAAGGGGCCAAAAAAAATTTTAGACAACATAAACCATTACATAAAACACTTTTAAATTAAAATCCCCCTAAAACCCCCTATGGTTTGGGTGCAACCACACGGGGGAGGGAAGAGGTGGCGTCCCTAAGGCCCCAGAAGGGCCATTTTTTTTTTTTTGCAACACAAACCATTAACATACAACATATAAAAATTAAATCCCCCCTAAAACCCCCTTTGGTTTGGGTGCATATTCACACGGGGGGTGACGTAGGGTAGCGAGAGCCCTTTTTATACTGCCTAAAATGGTATAATACATGTTTGAAATCAACACTATTAAGTATATTGCACCAAATCTTATAGTATTTCACAAGTCTTGCTATACAGTATAAAAAAACTTGTACGAGCATACCCCACAAACGAGGATCGCTATATATCTACGGTCCAAATCAAAGCATAACTCATGAATATGCCCATCCAATAGCTCGATGTCGAGTCACCCCCGTGTGAATATGCACCCAAACCACAGGGGTTTTAGGGAGATTTAATTTTTATATGTTGGATGTTAATGGTTTGTGTTGGATAATTGTTATAAAAATTGCATGCATGAAATGTGTTGCAGGGATCATGTAGGTTTCTAAGGTGGGGAGACTCGTGATGCTGAGGACAACATCAATTCAAGATGGGGAGATTGTGACATTCCAGCACAATACACAATATGAATACGTATATTATACTGCCACGCCACTCATACATGTCACCTTGATGACATGTACTTGGAAACCATAAAGGGTTGCACCCTAATGGGCAACCTCTTATGTTGCACATGTCTATAAACATATGCATTTAACCCTCAAAACCCCATATGTCCTTTTAGCCCTAACCCTAAAAGGTCATGCAAAAGGAACAAAAGGGGAAACCCTAAACCTTTTTCATTTTTACATTTCGGCTTCCTTGGGCCATTCCGACCAAGCCAAGCTGCTAATTTGCATTGCCAGACACCGCCAAGCTGCCTTTGCACAATAGATCCTCCAAGTTCAGTTGCCTTCGACCCAAGCAAATGCATGGACGCGATTCGAGGTGCGGTAAACAGTGATTCTGTTGTGCAATGCTGACTTTTAGTCCGGCAATGAGCTGGGTCATCATGTTAGATTAGCCTTAATAGCCTTATAGATTCTACGATCACAAGCCCTAAAAAAAGAACCTAACCATGTATGTTTAGGTAGATAGATTAGATGTTATTTTGTATTTTAGTTCTATGTGATGATGTTCTGTTTTATGCGCACTCCTGTGTATTGGAAAGGGGGTAGAGACCCTAAAAGCTTCAATAGTTGATGTATCTAAATAACCTCATTATTTCCCAACCACGCGCTGTGCATAAGAGCAGCCCTCGGGCATTGGGGGTATGGAGCTAGACCCGGTAGATAAGGAGGACATGTCCCATTGCAGATCGATCCTTCTGGTGTGTAAAGCCTACCAGGGATCTTAGCGGGCTAGGCCTAATGGCTTGCCACTGCGTGGCATGGGCTCGGCATCTCTTGGGTGATGCGTCACCTTCAATGAGGTTCAAGGCTGAGCCAGGTGCGGTGGCCCTCTAGCGCTTTGTGATGGGCATGCATACCGGAGGGAGTGATCTCCTCGCCTCATCGGGGACGGGGAGATGAAACCCGGAGTAGCCCCCTTGGCTATGCACCTGGCAGGCTACGGTCCAGTCCCAAGACTTATCAGCCTATTCTGCAAAGTATGCATAAGAGGGGCGGATGGAGAGGACTACCCAACAGCCATGTTCCTATGCCAGCCCAATCCATTGACATGAATTCTATCTGCAATGACTTCTGGAGACCCAAGCTGTCAGTCCATACCCCTTGAGTCTGAGCCTTGGGTAGGATCTCCCCCATGATGATATTTATGGTGAGCCACCCTTCGAGATGGAGCTATTTATATTTGATGTCATGTGCTCATGTTTATTTACGCTTCCGCAGCTAGGACAGTCCCGAGAGAAGACGGGATAAATGACATGTCTATTCTTCCTCACCGATTCCTTGCCAAGGGATTGGTGTCAGGTGGACGACCTCTGTCAACTTGGTTGCCAGAGGGATGAACTCCAGCTTTTGATACAATGGGAGCATCGTAGACGAACTAGGGGACGAACTGAGAAAATAGAAAATGAGATGAATTTGATATAATAATGGAAGACAAGTTGATGGATTATCAGAAAAAACAAGGTTTAAAATGAAACGCACTTATTTAAGAAGTGCGTTTGGAAGATTCCTTCTGAAAATTTATAAAATTCTAAAATCCCTCTAAAAAGGGCCCTTTTATTACCTTTAGTCCAAAGATTTATAAAACTGCTCGTGAAAACAGACATTTTAAGAAGACTTAATATTAAGGAAAAACACACACAAAAAAAAAATCCCATTGTAGAGGGGGAAAGAACTACAATGAAATTCAAAGATTGACTATGGGGCAAATTCATATGAAGAAATTAGATGCTTTTGTACCTTGTCCCCGAAAGTTTTTATATTAGTTTTTTTTAGAAGCGTGAAATTTGTTATTTCACAACCATTTTGGCGAATAACATCCTAATGGACCCTAAAACACATTGGGGAGGCAGTTGAACAAACTTCTTGAATGACAAACCATTGTTTTTGCATCACATAGTATTACAAATACCAATACATCCACGATGTCTTGTAGTTAAAATTTGAAGTTTTAGTTGATGATGCAAAAGATAAATTTATACCGAGGATACAAAAGTTGAAGTAATGAAGCCATATGATTACATGCCCTCCTTTTTATTCGGAGATGTATTTCTGAACGCACATACCAATCTACAACATGGTGATGCTCAAAAGATAGTCAACCTCCTTAGCAATGTTGAGCATATTCATCACAATTACATCATCAGAAAGGTGGGCACCATGCATTTCTCTGGTGATTGAAGTATTGATCCGCCTTACCCTTTCCTATATATTTTGTAAATAAATAGGTAAACTTCCGAGGGGTTGCTACTCCCGCTTCCTCCCTCTGGATAAGCCATGTGGTTTCCTTCTAGTCAAACACCCGTGTCACCATAATATTTTGGAGTTCTTTGCCTTTAGTAGCAATTTTTTTTAATTTTGGAGTGAAGTTCGCATGTATGTAGAAAAAAAGTAGAAATAACAACATGATTCGACTACTTTATGCTCTAACATTGTATTACAAGCTCAGAAAATTTAGAACCGTTTTAGAACTTTTTAGACTAAAAACTAAGAACGGTGTGTAAAATTATCCCTTATGTGTGTTACTTTAGTAGTTTTAGGTTGCCAAACCCTTTGGTGAGCAAGAAAGACCCAAAAAAGATTTTTACGATATATACTTCATCTCTGGATCAATATATATATACATATATATATAAAAGTCTTATATATATATATAATTCGGTATAAATTTATCTTGCTTTTCTCAGATAGATTTATACCGCAAGAGTTCTCTTTGTTGCCCAGGATATATATATGTAATTATGTGTATATATTATCTATCTATCTAACATATATATGTTCTTATGTTTTGTCGCGCTTTTATCCAACCGGGTCCGCTCGAGATCCGGACGGCTCACGTGGCTTTGGGACGATCCCGTGGGCCTGATGGTACAGGAGTTTACATATAATATGTGTACCGCGGTCCCACGGTCCAGATTGATCGATCTCGACCGGCCGGGTACAAGATCCAGACGGCTCACATTGGCTTGGGGACACATTCTACGGTCCACGTGGCTTTGGGAATTATATGTAATAGATCCTACGGCTCATATTGCTTTTATATGGTGAGATCTTGATCGTTGATCGAGTCTAAGATCCTAAGGCTCATATTGAATGCTCGTTCCTTGAGGAAAGGCTTTTAAAATTTTTTATATTATTGGGGAAATTCGAACACTAGTCCTCAACCCCCAAACCCCCACTCTAACCACTAGACCAAGCATTAATTTCGTGAAAAATTTATGTTTCAAATATACTTAAGGGTAATGTCATAATTAAGATAAAATAGACTATAATATTCTAGGATGTTTTGAAAGTTTCAAAATGTTCCAGAAAGTTCTAAAATGTTCTAGAAATTTCTAGAATGTAAGGGAATCCAAGAGAATTAAAGGGAATATAAGGAAATCTCATAAATTGTAAGAGAATCTAGGAAAATATCCAAGTCTAATGGAATCTCTTAAAATCTAATTGAATCTAAGAGAATCTTCATAATATCTAAGGGAATCTAAGAAAATCTTGGTGAAATCTTAGAGTTTTTTTAAGATTTTGCAATGAGCGACAATAGAATGTTCTAAAATGTTTCATAATAAAGGTGTACAATATAAATCTTGAAAAAAAAATATTCTAGATGCTCGAGGGCAAAGCCTAAAAAAATAGAAAATGTTTTAAAAAATATTGCAAGATCATCAAAATAGATTATTTTAGAAGGTTTTAAATGCTCATGGATAAGCACCTCAATCAAAATAGAAAATTCTAAGAGAATCTAGAAGAATCTAAGAGAATATCAGTAGAATCGTTGGTTATCTAGAGCACTATAGGGCCTTACACCGTAAGAACATGCTAAAACTGACGTATTAATTTTCTTGTATATATATACACATATATATGTATAAATTGGTTGTCCGAACGTTTTTGCAGATAAATTTATACCGAGAGAGTCGTCAGCGCATATAAATTTATACCGAGAGCTCCTCGTATAACGAGGAGCTTCGCGGTATAAATTTATACCGTGAGAGCTCTCGCAGGAATCGAGAGAGCTCTCGCAGATAAATTTATCTTGCCGAGTCCCTCTTGCGGTATAAATTTATACCGCTCAAGTCCACTGCGGTATAAATTTATACCATGCGAACTCTCTCGCATGTCATATCCGCACAGCACTACCTATTGTGGTATAAATCTATACCACCCAGAAATTTATTTTGAAGATGTTATGTCCATTGTCATCGTGGTATACATAAGTCTATAGCAAGACGGATGAGCAAAATAAGAGCAAAGTATATAAGGCGAAGATTTAGCGTCTTGACTCCAACTTGGCGCTTCAAAGTGTAAGTTTGTTCAATGAGGCATACTTTCATGTGAAAATGTTTGCTTCAATGAGGCAATGTCAAAATGTGTTGCATTTTTACGTTTTGTTCATAGTTTTCTTTGATTTGGAAAACTTTGAATAAAATACCTTTTGGCACTTTAATTATTGCTTCATTTTTTCAATGTCTATTTTGTTTTAGTTTTGAAAGTGTTACTATTTCTTCGTAAAACCAAACTAGGGGCCAAAAAGGATGTCAAACAATTTTGAATGGAAGCTAAGTTCACACCCCCTCCAAAATGATGCCTAAAACTTTCAAATTGTCACACTTGTCACAAATATACCACAAAAAGGGACATTTTTGGGGGGATTTTAGGGAATCTTTCAAAGATTCCTTTTGAAGTGCGTTTTGAGCAAATTAGTGCGTTTCATTTTAAACTTTGTTAAAAAATGATTTTTTGTTTCTTCTTTATTTGTATTTTTATTATTTTTTTCCATTTTATTTTTACAATAGTACTAACCCTGTTTTATTTATTCATCCCCCCAATGAATACTATACCTTACTAGAAGGGTGATCACGACTCTTTTGCACGTGATACACTTTAAGTCTTGCACCATTCACTCGTATTGGGAGTTCGTTTCCTACAAAATCTTTTAGTACTACAGATCTATTATCGTATATTTCTTTAACAACATATGGACCCTTCCAACAAGATCCCCGAGTTTAATCCTAAGATCTTCCAATGCTTACTATCATAAAGTAGGACTAAGTTACCTTTATCAAAGTGTTTATTGTTTCGATGCCGATCATACCATGATTTGCGACATTGCTTGTCATGACATATAAGCATATAGTCTGCTTTCACTTAAATGTTCTAATTGTTTTAATCTTGCTCGCAAACTAGCATCCCAAATTCAATGGATGTTCAATGGCAATTCGTACGGGAGTTCTAACTCAATAGGAACTATAGCTTCTTGCCCATATACTAATTTAAAAGGTGTAGCATTTAGTAACTTTATGTGCAATGCGGTAGGCCCATAGTGCATCAAAAAGGCATTTATCCCAATTTGTGCAGTTGATATTGCAGATTTTTGTAATAATGTACATAAGGTTTTGTTTGTTTGCTCCACCTGGCTGTTTGGGTGTGGGAGATATGGAGTTGTCTTTCTATATTTCACCCCATATCTATTAGTTAAAGCTTCAATAGTATCATATGAAAATGCTTACCTCTATCGCTGATCAATTCCAAAGGGCGCCCAAAACGCAGTTATGGTATTTTCATATAAGAATATGGCCACATTATTAGCCATGTCTTCCTAACGCCGTGTTTCCACCCACTTGGTAATATAGTCATGAAACAAAAATATATTTATTCCAAGGGGGGAAGGGCATGAAAGGGTGGGCAAAAAAGTGCATGATTTTACATTTACAAATTCAAATGTAAGGAAATCCCTCCCCTAAAATTATTATTCTTTGGAATGAATCATTAATAGGGCAATAATTTTGAACTCCCCTCCTCCTGCTCAACCTCCCTCCCGAACCTCTATAATTGAAAGCTTGACATCCATATTCAACCTCCATAGCCAAGATCGGGACCTCCATAACCAAAAGCTTGCATTTTCGTAGAGAGTGAAGCACCGTGGGAAGAGATCATGTGAAGCAGCCTTTGGGAACAAAGACATCTCCAAAGGAAATCTCGAAAACTCAAAGAGTGGGTCTTCGGATCGGGGAGGTCTTGCCGCCCGAGTTGGAAAAGGTAAGCATCAGGCAAACTTAGAAAACAACAATTTTGATAGCATGTTTCGGGCTAGTGCAAATAGTGCGGGGATGTTTAGGGTTCCGAAGCCCCCCGTTGGGGGTTATCAAAGAGTGCGTGATTAAGCCTATTTGGATGGGATTTTTTTCGTGTATGAGCAACGTTTTTTGTAGGAAGGACATTGCAAATCATCACATTCCATTGTATTTGCAGAGCATATGCACTTCATTACAGGAGTAAGCATTGATTGGGATGAGGTGAAAGCAATATGCAAGTCTTCATTCAAAAGGCTCTCAAAAAGAACTGACCTCGACTTTGAATTAGCTTCAATAAAGTCTTCTAATGTTAAAGCTACTAAATGTATGCCTCGGGTAGAATTGGGTGAGCAGTTGGAAATGAGGAAAAAGGTGGAGGGAAAGAAGAGCATTTTCTGCCTCCATGCTTGATGAAATACAGACTTTAAAAGAAAAGGAAAACAATGGAAATTAAACTGTTGAAGCATGAGAGTGATAAGAGCTTCGTTTAAGACTTTAATGCGTAATAAAGATGCACAAATATGTGAGCGATTCAGCATTATGGCGGAGTTTAAAAAGCAAGCGGAAGCCAACCGATGTGCAAATGGCTTTGGCATCCCACTTAGAGGAGGAGAAATCAAGTTATATTGCTGACTTAGATGCTCTAATGATTCCCATTGATTGTTTAAAGGCTGATTTGCAAGAATTAGAAGCTGCCATTGAAAAAATCAGCAAGGATTTGGAAGTTAATTCCAACTGTGAGAATAGAATAAAGAAGATGACTAAGCATTTGGAAAGATCAGACCCGATAGGCCTGCAGCCCGCTCCCATACTCGCAGCAAGACGGAGTGCTTCATCCTCACATATTACCAATACTTGCTTGTTGCAATGATTGTCTTGACTTGACCATGGTAATATCTCCACTTTGTGGTCATACATATTGTCTATTTTGTCTTGTATTCATGGTTTCAACAGCGAATACATGTGTACATGATTGTTCATGGTCCGGGACTGCGCAGAACGCTTAGGAATCCCTTCTGAAGGTACATCTATTTCTATTTTTATTACATAATTAGTTTGAGTGTACTTAGATGTAGTTAGTTTCTATCATGTACATAACTGTATTAGCATTTGATTTGGCGTGGTTTTATCTTTATTGTAAAGAGGAAATGTATTTGCTTCTATTCGTTACATTTACATGTGCCATGAAGTGCTTTTGGAATTCCTTTACTGGGGGTGTATTGATAGGGTGTATTGCATATGATTTGTACTTTGCATTTACGTGATCTAAAATGCATATGAATTTAGTATTTGACTTTCCTTTACATTCAATCTTTGAATGATGTATTTGATAAAGGTCGCATTGATAAAATATTTTGTTCTTTTTACATTTTACATATGTTCCGAAATGCATTTGAATTTAGTATTTGGTTTTCCTTTACATTTCGATAGCTATGCACACTAATGTACTTCTATTTTTGTCGTTACATTATCGTGAAAGTTTGCTGAAAGTAAAACCTACTTGCATCTAATTAACATTTGTTTTCTTTTTGATTTGCATCGATTGTTTTTTTCCGCAGAGATTTTGCTTCTATCTACTCTACATCTCCCCTTGATTCTGAATCAAGTGTTTACATTTCTTATTTGCTTATGATCCCAATTGTGTCAATGCAGATATGGGTAGTATCAAGAAAGCAAGAACTACAACTGCAGGTAAACTAAACAATTCATGTTTCGTGCACTATGCTTAAGTTCTGAATATAGCAAAATCTTATGTTGTAGGTGAAAAGAAGGATGTTGTTGGCATTAGGGCGGATTTGGGGTCTCAAAATGGCCTCGTAAGAAAAATTCCATGTCATATTTTCTCTTGCTTATTAATTGTACTTTCCTTCTCTTTAATCGCAATAAATACTCAAAAAGTAACTTCATCAATTAGTTTTTCGGCTATAACTTTTAATTCATAGCTTCAAATCGCATGATTTTTGTTTCATTGGATGCGGAATCAAAAGATATATCCAACAGTATATAAGTTAAATATATTTTAATCTAACTTAGATGAGCAAAAGTTAAAAAAACGAGAAAAAACTTGGGTTTTTGCATTTTTTAGTCTTTCCTTTTATCAAAAGCATATCAAGGCTATACTCATTGGAAAGATCTCGCCATGAGCTATCCAACGCAACAAACGGCGTGCAATTTGGACATCACAATCACAAGTTATAGCCAAAAAACGATTGCATTTGAGTTAAAAAGTGCAATTATTACAGTACTATTTATTGCAAAAGTGCCACGTAATACTGATTTTCATTTTGAATTCCTCTCTTTCATTGGCTTGAAGGTACTATGACGTGGATATTAGAAATTAAAGTTAAGGCCCATTTTGAGACCCCAAATCAGCCCTAATGGAAGGGGTTGCATTTACCATTCTCAGACATCCCAGTTGCTGAACCTGGCACAAAAGATGCTACTGCTATTGATGTTGGAAGCCCATCCACATCTACATCACCTTTGAGAATTGCAACAACTCATAAGCAATCAGTGCAGGATTTGGAGACCGAGGGGTACTTGGATAAAACTTCAGAAATTGTGGAAGGTAGGGTGATTACAGTCTGATTACATTAAGATTGCATCTGTTGTAGTTAGAGTTCACTAATTAGCAGAGGTTGTTTTCCAAAAAGAGATCCCAGTTGTTGAAGCCGAGCTGCTATTATTGCAGCAACAAGCTGAAAGCCCAGAAAGTAATTCTTTCTCCTTTTCAGGGTTTCTTTTTTTTTTTTTTTTTTTGTAGTTTGAAACTTACGTTGACGTGTTTACAGATAAAATTACTGAAGATGTTGGTGACGACATTGAAAACAGTCCTAAAGCTGCTGTTAAAGTTCAAGTTGAGGAAAAGTCTTGTTCTTTGGCAGGTACGTATTTTTTTTTTATCTTGCTTTCAAAACATTAGAATGAAGCACTTTCTTTACTTCAGAGACTTGCGACGATTCAATGGAGCCAGATGATGTTGAAGAAGCCTTGGGAGATTGCAGCCAAGGCAACTACTAATTTATGGTCAAAGCTGATGCCAAAACAGCTGGAAAAAAGAGAGTGCAAACCAGAGCAGGGACATCCGCTGCAAAACGGTAATTGCTAGCTTACATTTACTTAGTTATACTTCAGTAGCTAATTAGATTTTACTCGTTTTGCAGGTCTAAACCACTGGAAACAGAGATTGGAAAGTATCAATTTATGCTTTATTGTCATGGATCAATTGTTAATATGATACTAACATCTTGGATCTGATAACAGAAATGATGGCAAGGATAAACTTATGGAATTCACGCCATTCACGCTTATTCAAGAACTGTCAGCTGGCTGAAATGAAAGTGGTTGCATCCGACATAGCAATTTTATGCACAACTAACTCTAAAATGAGTAGCCGCTTAGTGGATCTTTATGGCAGGTAATAACCTGGTTGTAACCGAGTTGTATTTGTTGCTATTCCTTGTCTCTAATGTTAACCTTAATCTAATCCAGGTGCTTGTATGAGACATTGCCTTCTCGAGTGGAAGAGCAAAATCTTTTTATCCCGGCTTACAACTATATAAGGTTTAGAGAAGTTACCGGCTGACAAAGAAAGAGTGAATCGGTGAAGGATCATCGAATGTCATTGAAATAGTGAAATCGGGGAATGAAGGGGATTGTGGTAGCTAAATGCCATCATATCCTTGTACCTATCCTTGAGAATGGCCATTTTGTCTTTGGCTATTTTACTTCGCACCATCGATTCCAAAATCCTACACCGCACCCGGCCAATTCATGTCTTGAATCCTCTTACGGGGCTATAAAGCAATCAAAGGGTATCTAATACTTTAAGTTGTTGCTTTGCTTTTCTTCGCTATTTTGGCTACCGCTAAATTTTGTGATATGTAGGTTGCACACACAAATGTTAACCCTATCGATCGGTCAAGTATCTAGAGGAGTCGATTTCATGAAGAGAAATAATGTTAATCAGGATTTCAAGTAGAGGTGCCAAAGCGACCCGATTTAACATCATGTGGGTTGTATGTGATGGGATTTATGCACAAATATGTTGAAGCTCTTGTCTCCGGTAGAGATATGGAAGTAAGTTGTATGCCTTCCCTTGTATGTAATGCATGGTCATGTTCCTTTAAATATTTCTAACCTTATTTATTGATGTCACAGATTACATCTAAATGGTTCTCTCATGAATACGTCTGTCCCGCTTGACAATTTCTAATAGATGCTTTGGTCGCATTGTGATGCCAATCCTAAAGAACGTATTACCAACAGTCCCTACGATTTACGATTTAAAGAAACTTCCGATTTCCGATTTATGATTGATGCACGAGAAGATCACGAGAAAGAATTTGAGCTGATCATGAGTCTAAGTATCTCGATTTTGCAAGATGAACTATGTAGCAGGGCTTATATCTATTTTTGTTCACATTTTTGTTCACATTCCCTATCATAAGGAATGTGTATATGACACTATGCTGAATAGTATACTACTGATAGTATACTTTATGACTATGTAAGTTATAATTATGAATATAAAAAACACCTTACCTCAAAAAAAAAAAAAAAAAAGGGATTTCTGATTTAAAGAAGCCTTGTACCCTTTTTGGTCAATCAAAACAGTTACTTGATTGTTTCGAGTGATATGTTTTGTGAAAAAACCCTTCTACAAATATGTGTGATATTATGTAACCTTTGAAACCTTACACAAAGAGAAGTACAAATTGCATTTTTGTACATTCCTTATTGCATTTGGAATGGAATATCCTTAATGCCTTAAATGAAAGGAATATTCCTTATTACATTGAAAGGAATATTCCTTAATGCCTTGACAGCAATATTCCTTAACACCTTGAAAGGAATATTCCTCAATGCCTCGAAGGGAATATTCCTTATCAAATTTTAAGGAATATTCTTTAATGCATTGACAGGAATATTCCTTAACGCCTTGAAATGAATATTCCTTATTGCATTCAAAGGAATATTCCCTGATGCCTTGAAAGGAATATTCCTTATTGCATTCAAAGGAATATTCCTTAATGCATCGGAAGGAATATTCCTTGATGCTTTGAGAGGGAATATTCCGTAATGAGATCAATGTTCCTTAATGCCTTTAAAGGAATATTCCTTAATCCTTGAAAGGAATTCTGAACTCTGGAATTCCTTGATCACTCACCAAATTTTCCCTGATTATCTCTTCTTGTCAGAACATACTTTCGTCCCCGGTACTGTGGAATTTGAAGTGGAAATCACTAATTCTTGGCTGGAAGAATTTGTGGGTTCGAGTGCATTTGGTCCATCAGGGATCTTTAGAGTAAATTGTGATTGGTTGGATCATAAGATTTTTGTTGAAATCTATTCTCAGCGAGATCTTGCTCAATTCGGTGGGATTTCCCCCTAAAATTCTCTGAATTGAATGTTCCTCTCCTTGCAATTGATCAGTCCAATGGGAATGGCAATCCGATCTCTCTTGGTTAATTCGGTTCTAACTAAAGGTATTTTTCCCCTGTTCTCATTTTTCCCCTTTCTGTTGTTCAATTTTTTGCATGTACTTTTGTTGGTTCACCCTGAACTTTCTACAATGGTCTCTAGTTGTTCGAAAAGCCCTAAACATTGTGCATTCCCTCACGCATTCGCCAATCTTCCGGCTCCGGAACGATCCTCTATCCTCCAAAATTTGCTGTCCTTTCAAGAAAATCCTGCAGACACCATTCTCTTTGGAAATTTTGATAATCTGCTTCCCTCGTCTTTTGATATGGACCCCATTACTCATGAAGTGCCCTTTTGGGATAACCTACTGCGGATCCTGACCATAGAGGCATTCATCATCCTCTTAATCCGCCCACTCGGATTCCTTTTCCTTACGGAATTGCAAGAAATCACACGAAAATTCGATCGGATGTGGAGCTGGATGAGAGACTAAAGAGAACCAGGATACCTCACCTCCACGAACGGAAAATGGGCATCTACAATGGCATTTCCTTGAATCTTCCAGTTGTTCATTCTAAAATTGATGCTCTCTCTCATTCTGTTGTTATCATAAAAGTTCAGAAATGTGGCATAAAGCTTGATAAATTGTGGCCCTTTCTCCTCAGCCTCAATAAAGGAATTTTAATTCAAGGTGTCTACTGGTTTAAATGTAGTAGATTCTAACTTATTCCTTTCTGATGATCCTAGAATATCTGAACTTTCTGCGTGAAGAAGGAAGAAGCAAATTTGACAGCCTCTCTCCTTTCAGTAATCAAGTTCAAGATCAGGTTATGCAAAATGACATTGCTACATCTATGGAATCATAAGAAGAGGTCATAGAAGATATCAAAAAGAAAGTGAAGATCTATGGGCTGCTATTTTCTGCAGAGAAGTTGTGCAGGTCCATTGCTTATGGTTCTTTTTATCAGTCAACAACTTCATTCTTTCTGAAGCACAGTTGACAAGATATAGATCAATGTATTACAACCACAAGCTGCTTGCTGATCTCTATGGATCTTTGTTGATTCTTTTGGAGGACAGGACAAATTCCGACTGTTTCACCATAACAACTGGTCCCCTGACCATTATATCTTTGGATCAAGCGATGCCTTCAACACTTACTATAACTCTGTCTTCTTTTTCCGACACATGATCATCCCATCGCTCATAGCCTTCCATCAAAGAAGCTTTTTTTTTGCTCTTTTTAATTACTGTTCTAGCTTACTTTTCTGGTGGATGAGCCCTGTTGGCAGGTTAACATTTTTGGCGGATGCTTCAAGAGACCTCTTCAAAGATAATTGGACTTTTTCCACTATCTCTCGCATTTAAAGAAAAATACTCACGAACATACTTTCCTATTGGCTCGCTAGTTACCATATTTTGTTAGTGTGCGGATCATAATTTACGCCTCATACCCATCTTCTTCAATATTGTCCCCTCGTTTGTAGGCTCTAGTTTTCTCAACTCCCACCATACAATGATCGGCATTCTCACAAGCGGACCAATCAAAATTGATGCATGCCTTACAAAAACATGAAAGAGATCTACACATTAACTTTGTTGGATCATTTGGATCTATGGATGATACATAATGAAGAGATTGCACCTTTCACCGGGAGCACATCAAATCTTTGGGAGCGGTCAATGTCGGACACCTTCCAAAATACCCTTTCCACATCAGAAATTTTCTCTTCAAGAACGTCACATGCACAATCTTAGAGGAGGCGACTATTGCACCTTAAGCCAGGGGCTTTTCTGTTTGCACCACTCCTGCGGGAATCAGCAGTGGCATAGCACCATAGAACCGGAGAGGGGAAGCAATGGTGGAATAGATGTGCCATAGCTGGAGAGATGCGCCATAGCTGGAGAAGGAAAGATGGCGCTATGCGCCATAGCTGGAGAGTGGAGAGGGAAAGCAATGGCGGGATCGTAATCTCGCCGGTCAATCTGAGCCCTTAATTTTGGGCCAATAAGATCAGAGGACGAAGATCAAGATCTTTACCGCTCATCTCTGTTGCAGTCAATCTGAAGCGTTAAAAAATAAAGCCAATAAAACCGTTCATGTAGGCCCAAATTTATCACACACGCATAAAACCCAATGTGTAGATAACATTATATAGAGTTTTAGCCAAACACATGCAAACTAGTTTTTTTGGTCGAATTTTTAGCCAAACACATATGCAAAGTAGTTTTGGTCTTTCAAATGTTTGCTTTTAAGGATTTCATTGTGTTTAAAAATACCAAGTTTTCTATTTATTCTCTTCCTTTCTTCCAAACTCTTAAATGTATGAACCCCATGACAATGACCATCGTCGGCTTCGTGGGTTCCTTTAAGAACAGAGCCTACAATCATCCTGCGGGCTAGCCATAACAGACACAAAGTATTGAGTTGCTTGAAGGTATATATAATCCCATTCCAGCTATAATTTTGGAATCATGCCTCGTTTAACTATGCCAACATCTTAGCCACCTCGATTGCTTATTGTCGTCTGGACAATCTCACACTACCACAATTCACGAGCAATTTCAACCATTTTGAACACTCCAAGATGGATTTGACCTGCTTGATTTTTCTTCAAGATACATTTGTTTCTTGAAATGCATTCGATTTAGGAGCAGCTATAATCGATTTGGGGCAAGTTTTCCTTGAGGTAGAATCCGGAGCCATGTTTGATCGATTGAGGAAAGTTCAAAATGTGCGCCAAGATTTCGGGAGAATTTGGTATAATTATGGAGAATATTGGACGTCAACCACCTTTATTAATGATAGGCAACTCCATGTAAAATTCAAAATGTGCATTACAAATACTTTAACCCAGTTCAATTTTCTATATTAATATACAAAAAAATTCAATCACCCTTTTATGCTTCTACCCAGTATGCATAGCGGATGGCTTGATTGGTCCTACAAAATCGATTCCCCACTTTTCAAATGGCAAGATAGGCATTATTGGATGCAAAGGCATAACGTCTCTGTTAGAAGGCTTTCCCACCCTTTGACATACATCACAATATCTAACATATTCTCTAACATCAACATGCAATTTAGGCCACCATAACCCAGCTTGAAGAATTTTTTAGTAGTATCTGGAGAGAGTGCCCACCACTAGGTCCATCATGACATGATTGCACACAGTGCCAATTTCATGTGGCATTATGCATCTTCTCAACACATGATCATGATCTAATTTATATAGTTGATCCGCAACAAGAGTATATGGCTTTCATTGAATTATTAAGCCTCTTTTATCAACATCACTCATACCGTCTGGAAATTCCCCTGTAGATAAATAAGATGCGATAGATTCATACCATTCGGGTACAACCTCTACAAAAACGAGTACTTCATCTGGTAAACAATCTGGAATATCTCCATCTTCTTTTGGTCCTGAAATTCTTGACAAATGATCAGTTGTTGAATGTATCTTTCTAGCTCGTACAACAATTCGAAACTTGAATTCCTGCAATAACAAGCAACAAGCAATCCTTCCCATGCGGCAAGGCTTATTGATCAAATACTTCAAAGGTTGGTGGTCAATTACAAATGCAAATTCATTAGCACGGAGATAATGCCTAAATTTTTGGATCGAAAAAATCATGCCAAGGACCTCACGCTCAGTAGGAGAATAGTTCTGCTCAGCTTTAGTTAATTGTCTACTTGCATAGAATATGGGATGGTCAATATCCTTTTCATCAGCTTGACATAAAGTGCTACCTATAGCATATTTTGATGGATCAATCAATACATGGAATTCTTTAAACCAATCTGGCGACTTTAGAATAGGTGATTTAACTAGGGCTAGTCTTAGTTCTTCAAATTCTTTTTGACATGTATCAGTCCAAACATATTCCTTTTATTTCTATAGCAACTTAGAAAGTAGCAAAGCTCTTTGTGCATAATGATCAATAAAAGCGCCTATGATATTCCACATGCCCTAGAAAAGCCTACAACTCTTTAATGCTCTTTGGAGGCTGCAAATCAAGGATTTTAGAAGTTTTGTGTGGGTCAATCATAAATCCATGTATCGATACAACAAAACCTAGCAAAACACCATGTGTAACCACAAAAGTACATTTTTCTGGGTTTAAGGAGATTCCATATTCTCTACAATGCTTAAAGCATAACTCCAATTTACTCAAACGATAACTCAAGGAGCTAAACACAGCAAATCCATCTAAGAATACTTTCATGAAATCTTGCACAAACTCCTTGAAGGCTTGCGTAATAACCTGCTGGAATGTGGCCGGAGAGCTACATAAACCAAAGCGCATCACTCAATAAGCGTAAGTTCCCCAAATAGTCACAAATGTTGTCTTTTCTCTATCTTCTGGTCTAATCAATACTTGGTTGTACCCCAAGAATCCATCCATAAATGAATAAACCTCTTGACCCGCTACAACATCTAACACCTCATCTGTGAAGGGAATAGGGAAGTGGTCTTTTCGAGTAGCATCATTTAGCTTCCACATAAACACGTATTTTCAAGTTTTTCTTATAAACACACACGACGGGTGAATATCACTATAATCCACAAGGTAGATAAAGCCAACCTTAAGCAACTTATCAATCTCATCCTTAACTGCTTTGGCAAATTTAGGATTAAGTCTATAAGGCTTTTGCACTACAGTTTTAGCATTAGCATGGAGCTCAATCTTATGCATACACAATGATGGGTTAATGCCCTTCGAATCGTCATGTGACCAAGCAAAAATGTCCTGATATTCTGAAAATAATGCAGGGTGTGCTTTTTCTTGACATATGCAAAAAAAGCATGTGGGCGACACCCATGCTAGAAAACTACTTTTCGAACTTCAAATGTAAACGCCACGCCCTTCCTCGACCGTCACTGAATCTTTGCCCTTCATTCGGCCGTCATCCAAATTTCCTGAGCGGGAGGGAGATTCTTTTCTTGGATCGTTTAGGCGCCAAAGCAATTTTGCAATTCGAAATGGGAAATGGCGGTGTAGTCTCATGTTCTTGCGAAATTTCTTGCAATTAATCTCTCCACTATGGACTGGAATTCCGCCTTCCTATGTTTCTTGGCCAAGAAACGAGTGCAATTTGATCCTGACCCAATTCTATCAGGTTTGCAGCAGCAATCCAAAAGATTTATGGACTGCTGCCTTAGTTTCAGCAAGAATTTTGATGACAAGATGATTCCTGGTAGAGGTATGCCAGATGCTTACTGCCTGTCCTTGACTGCTCTAGACACTTAATTTTTCATTATTATGCCTTAATAGGAGAAGACAAATCTGCTGTTGTCCTTGATGAAACAAGAACAGAGGATGTTCAACATGAAAACAGATATGAAGGTATGTCGTTAGTGCTTGTTTAGTGCTGTAATAACCATGAATTTTGTAATGATATTGAATGTACTACTTTCATTTAAGGTCGTGGATGTTCTTGTCAAGAAGCACATGCTCAGGTTGTGCAGAATGACACAAATGCTGAAGCAGAGGATCCAGGTAATTCAGGATTTATTTTGTTGTTGTTTGCTTGTCTAAATAGAGACTTCATATATAACCTTAGTTTTTTATTTTTCTTTTTAGATATTGGTGCTGAATTTTGTTATGAAGAAACATAAACTGATTTTATGCACATGGTGAATTCATTCAAAATGAGACACATGCTCCAATGGATATTGAAGGTAAGTCAAGGTTTATCTCCAATTGTTTATTCTGTATCCTTTACAAAATTAACTTTTGTTAGCTTCTTTAGGTGTGCTTTGTAGGAAGAAGATAGCTGAACAAAGAAGAAAAGAAAGAAAAAGACAGAGAAACACGGAGGCTGCAGCTGATGAAAAAGCCAAACTGAATGGTGATTTCAGCAGAAAAAGAAAAGATTGTCAAAGAATATTGGCAAACTTGTTACTAATATTTGTAGGAATGCTAGTGAAAAAGATAGGGAAGATATTCTAAGGGGTGCAGCCAAATGGTTGCCTGATCTAGGTGTTCAAACCACCAAAGAATTCAAAACAATGAAAGCTATACTGGACAACTTGAAGGATTCATTTGCAGCCCACAAATATGCAAAGGATATAGATGCATGGAGAGCAAGAAGTGCTGCCATGGCTTACTCTGTTAATGCTGACACAAATAGAAGGGCCTATGCAAGCAAAGCAACTGAACCTGAATAGAAGAATTGTCTCTGTTGTTGTTGTTGTTAAGAGAAGACTTGCTGCTGAACATGGGGAAGGACCATGGTCAAAGTTTAAGAAAAGCACTCGAAGTGACAAGCTTATGATCAGAGGAAACTTGCGGTTGACTTTTGGAGGAATAACACTAGAGTGTCACCTTGCAAAAAACATGTGATGAAGATTTGACTAGGCAACGGAGTGAACATAATGCATCCCTTGAACTTTCTAGAGGAAACTCAAGTAAGTGTTTCTATATTGATTTTCTGTTGCCTTTTTAAATTCTTTTTATAACTTGTGAATTTGTCTCATATTGACTAGTCTTTTATGTAGGTTTCTTTTCCACCTTGACATCTTGAATTGTGCACTTTGGAAAATAATCAGGGTACTTATCTTGTTTAGTATCTTCTTCTTCCTTTCCATTCTTGCTCCACTTCCACTTGGTTAACATCTAAAACACCCATGAAATTTAGAATTGTATCCTCCAAATCTACAACCGCATCATCATTAACTCTGTACACACCTTCTTCTTTCAAGAAAATATCCTCTTGTGGCTCACTAGAGGATGCTACATTCACGTAACTATATCATCCCAAAAACTTGCATCATAACACATTCTTTGTATTCTTAGTGCATTCTATTTCCATCCCATTCCTTCCATAAATCTGATACAACAGTCCTTATGATACACTTGCTGTTACGAACATAGGTTAGGCCCTAAGTCATATGTTATATGCATATGTTGGTCCCTAGGTCATAGGACCATTAAACCTAAGGATTAGAGGTTTAAGGGACAAGTGACATAAGGAGACTCCAAGAGTCCATATGCATGCATGCATACATGTGGCGGCATGCCACAAGAGTAGTACCCTATATAAGAGATCATGGATCTCAAGAAGGGGAGGCCATGAAGAATCGTTCTGGGAACGATTAGAGAACTGCACGATGTTGCAGTATTGATCCAGGGGATCAACACACCCATGGGTTGTAACACTTGCAAACACGTAACAATATCTCTAACATGAAATACTGATATGCAAACCTTGTAGTTGATGGATGCAAGAGCTCAACCTGGCTATTCTCTCTATGCCTGGGGCCACCAGTCACACCTGTTTAGGGCCTTGATCGAGATGGTCCTCCCAGACGGGCGGGTGTGGGGTCCCGTGGATATCCCTTTACCACCGTGAATGATCTCGGCGGTGCGAGAAAGCCTTTTCCGCACGAGCCCTTGGGGTAAAGTCCACAGTTCCATACCAGATCCTACTCCAGGAGACAGGAGGGCTGCATTGGATGCCATATTATTATTTACTTCCAGAAGGTGGTCGCTATGGGTGATACACGTTTGCCCAACCTTGCTTTGGCCGTAGCAATGGGTCCCCAATGCCTCAAAGCCTGCTGGAAGAACAAGCAAGCTCAGTGGTTCTCACGTTGGGATGTACATGCAAACAGATGCGTAGGGTACAGACAAAACAGGATCACAATGCACTAAAACTATACCTAGATGCTACTTTCCTTCGCAAGCTCTGGGATGCAGATGCTCTGACGCACGTTAAGATGACACACTATCAGCAGCAAGTCAATCCTAGACTCACGAGAGGCCCACACCAGTACTTGTACACCCATTTGCCCATGAAGAAGCGCAGACTTATAGCTTCCATTCGTACGGGTGCACATCATCTCCGCATTGAGACAGGGCGTTGGACTCGGGAAGCACGGGAGGAGAGGCTTTGTCAGTGTTGCCATCAGGGCGCCATTGAAGATGAATGTCATGCCCTCCAGATCAGCTCAGCGTTTGCCCATATCCGAGCGCGGTATGTTCGGTTAGTAGTGCCTGGCCAGTCGCTGCATGAGGCGTCCGTGGGCTTATTGGGTCATATCTCCAGGAAGTTATAGATTCACGGACTCAGTTGTGTCCTTTGGGACAGTATTGAATTGTCCTATACAATTGTACAGTGTACCAGCATACTTATTACTGCTAAGGTTTTTCCCTCGAAAACCCTTCGGGGGGGGGAGGGGGTTAATTCTGACAAGTAATACGCTTGCTGCTCCCTTTTTGTTTGAGTCCCATAGGCCAATTGGTCTCCGTGGACGATAAAAAATCTATTCTATTCTATAGATACTTAATGCAGATGGTTTTGTAAGAAAAAAGTTAACTAAGTGTCCAGATTCCTCAATGACATTGCTTACCCCTTGGATCTTGGAAATATATTCAAGACGTAAATCTAACGATCGACTTGCACAAGGCGTCCAACAAATGCTTGAGTTTTCAAGGTAATTCAACCCCATGCTTTTACAACTAGATCCGTTATCTGTTATAACTTAGACAACATTCTTTGGCCCAATTTTCTCTATTGTTCTTTAAATCTCTTTGAAGATAAATCTCCCTGTAATTTTCTGACCAACCTTTGAGCAATCAGTTACATGTGGAAAATGGTGCCCATGCAATTAGATATCATGATGTGGGCACATTAGATATCATGATGTTCATAACATGATGACATATTTAATAAAATTTAGACTTATTCAAATCTAATAGATATCCTTCAAAGATGTCATGATAAGATTATATGTATTTGTAACTCTTGTTGATTTTTATAAAATTTTCAGTTTAACTTCAAATAAAAAGTATGATAGTTATCAGTGTTTAAAATTGTTTTCTACACTAATTTTTAATTTAATCTATTTAACATTACTTTTTTCATCTAAGATGAACTTTATGATTAAAATATTATTATTTTTAAATGTTTAAAGAAAGTTTAGACGAAATATATCAAATGATTACGTTTATGTTTTAATTAAAAAATAATTGAATTGTTTAGACTTAATTAATTTTCAATATATATTCTTCAATATTTGTTATTAAAACATAAACTTTATATTTTAATTAATATTAATCTAACATTTTTTTTTAAGTATTTTTAAAGTGCGAAGAGTTTGTAAATTGTGAAATTCTTATATAGTTTTAAGTCATTCACTTATCAAACTATTATATTTTATTTACAAATTATCCTGATTGCCAAATTTTATATTTGTTAAAATCTAGTTGAAAATTAAAATTTTATATTCTCAAAATGTCTAATTCTAAATAGATTCACATGAAAATTCGATTAGAAAGCAATTGTTTATGTTTCTATAACAATTATACTTTAAATTTAAAGATAAAGTTATATAATTAGAACTTGTAAAAATTATAAGTACCAAGAAAAAATAAACATGACATGTAATCTTAAAATGATACCCAGTCATCTGAATAAGTCTAAGTTTTTTTGAATATGTCATCATGTCTTCCATATATCCATGCATCTGTAATAACTGAGCATCCATACTTAGTCCACTTCTTTTTCCTTTTTTTTTATTGGTTTCAATTCTTCACCAACTATCTCTATCTGTTGGTCTAAATCTTCTCGCCTCATTTTATTATATCCCACCCCCTTCCATGGTGTACCAATCTAAGATAATGCTTTGATCATTTTCTTCCATTATTTGGTGTGTAAGACATTGAAGGACAAATTGCACATAATAATGTTGAGAAATGAGCCTTTTATGATTGGGTGGACAGGCTGGGGATGGAACCCAGGACCTCTTGCTTGCAAGCCGAGTACTCTATCACCGAGCTACGGACCCTTTCATGGGGCTTTCGACACTCTTCCACTAGATCATTCTTCATGTCCCCATTACACATACTCCATCATTCCAATAGATAATACATCTACGCACCTCTATCCCGCTTGCTTCTTTTGTGCACTAATCCAATTAGCGTTACTTAATCTTCCTTGTTATATTATCATGCCATATATTGGTGGTTTATCATGGCTTATATTGGTGTTGCAATTTTAAGAAGACACGTGGTCACAAAGTCGGTGGTAAAGGCATATAAAAAAATAGGGAGAAAACGTACCTGTGCATTGTGATATGAGCGGACAGCTACAGTAAAGGTTGCACAGGTGGTTTCAGCAAAGGAGCGCTGCCCTGTCGAATTGTGAAGGAGATGTTTGCTGGCTGCCGGAATCGCGGAAAGAGGTGCTTTTGATCTTTGAGCGCGTGAGAAGAAGGTACGTAAGAAGGCACACGGTTTGAGGAAGAACGGCGAGGATCGGATTTGTGCGCAGGTATTGTTTTCTTTATATCATCAGATTGCTTGGCTTAATATCGAGCTAGAAGTACTCTTGCAATTTGTTTTGGATTAGCTTTGTGCTCATGCAATTGGTTTCCGGATTTGTGCTATTGAACTAAAACGAATTTAGATTGGATCCAGGTGCGGGTTCGCATGTTGTTGAGTTCTTTTGAACTATTGTCAACAAAGAATAGACTTGATGTTGAATACATCACAAGATTTGGTTTGAAGGAGAAGCATAGCCCAACAATCGCCTAACGGCCCGTGATAATTCGCATTCGCTTTTGATCCTTTACATGCGTAGAAATATTATTTGTTGGTGCCTAATTTTAACAGGATGGTATCGAGCCACCCATCAAGGATCATGGCAACCAGATTTGGGGCCACATTGCTTACGAATAGACGCGTTTATCTGACGGTTCGATTTCAGGTATGGAAGGAGAAGATACAAGAAGTGTTAAATGCGGAAGGGTTGATGGATATTGTGCAACCTCCAGAAGGTAAAGAGTTGAAGGATATATTGTCAAAGCTGGGCAAAATGAAAATTAGTGAAGGTGAGAGCAAGACAGAAGCCACTAGTGCTAGCGTGATTTACTACGAAAATAAAATTAGAGAAGCTAGAGGGATTATATCATGTAAAGTTGGTTCTAGTATACTTTTAAGAATGCGTGGTATGGATCCTCAACAAATGTGGTCATATCTCATTAGTAAATATGAAAGAAAATCGTCTTCACAATTAGATGTGCTAGATAAGGAATTGAGACAACTAAAATATGTGGAAGGAGAAAATATCACAGAGTTTTTTGCTAAGTTAGATAATATCTTTGCCGATCTAGATGCGGCTGGGGCTAGGCTAAGTGATGAATTTCAAGTGTTAGCCATATCACGTGCATTTTCAAGGTATGATGTATTATCTACCTTAATTAGAAGCACAACTAAAGATCGTGATGATGCAGAAAGGTTGGTAAGGACAGAACTTGAGCAAAGGAAAATAGTTGATGAGGAAGAAGAGAGTTCTGAAGTACTGTTTACTGGAAAGGCAAAAAGTAATGTGGCTAAAAGGGATTATCCAGAAAAAACTGTAGGTGTAGGACCATGTTACTATTGTCATGAAATGGGACATTTAAAAATTAATTGTCCAAAATTAAAGGAAATGTCTTGTTATAATTGTGGAGGATTAGGGCACATCTCCACTACATGTTCTAGCCCCAAGAACTATAGTAAAGGAAGAGGCGAGCTGAAAGAGGGAGTTATGTGTCAAGGGAAGAGGTAGCTCATCAAGGGAAGGGGAAGAAGAACATCAAGAGTTAATATAACTCAAGAGGTGGATCTTGCCGAGTAATCGTGAGAAAGAACAAGGCGATCAAGAGGTAAAACCATTTATCTTATCAACTTGTGAGATCAATGAATGCTTGTCTAATGATGAGACTGATGTGTTTATAGTTGATAGTGGAGTGAGCGATCGATGAGTGAACCGTACGATCTTCTGAGTGGTGTTTGCTCTAGTAAACATTTAAGTCATGTCCGGCTAGGAAATGGACATTTGCAGGAGGTAACTGGAAAAGGGATGCTGCAATTATTTGATTTGCAAGGAAATGGTGTAGATATTTTCAATGTCTTGTGCGTTCCGGGGTTGTATAAAAATCTTATATCGGTGTGTCAACTAGTTGATCTTGGATATGAGCTACGGTTTAACAAAGGAGGGTGTAAGGTATTTATGGATGATGAGTTAAGGTTTTTTGCAAAGCGTGTTGGTAATCTTTTTCAATTTTCAAATAAAGAGAAGCAAAGCATAAATATGTTAGCAGTCACTTCAGCGTCAGTTTGGCATAATAGACTTGCACATACACATATGAATAATATTAGATATATGATAAAGAAAGGCGTGATTGATGGAAAGGATGACGTAGATGAAAGGTTTATTTGTCCAGGATGTGTGTTAGGCAAATTAACCAGGTTGCCCTTTAGCAAATCAATGAAAAGAGCAAAAGGACCTCTTGATCTTGTGCACCACGGATCTTTTTGGACCATTAAATATACAAGGGAGAAACGGGTAAAAGATATTATATATCTTTTATTGATGATTCGATAGAATGGGTAAGTGTTATCTATTGTCTTCTAAAGATAAAGCTATAGATGCATTTAAGCTATATGTAAGTGAGATGGAAAGGCAAACAGGCCGTAGACTTAAATGCATCAGGTCCGATAGAGGTGGAGAATATCTGTCGAGAATATTTAGATATTTTTGTTGCAAACATGGAATAAAAAGACAGCTTACATGTAGGTATTCACCTCAACAAAATGGTGTTGCAGAAAGGAAAAACCGAACGGTTTTAGATGCTGTAAGGTCAATGATTAAGTTTGCAGGGTTGCCAAATTATCTTTGGGAAGAAGCAGTCAAAGCAGCATTTTTTATACAAAATAGGCTACCGTTGAGCACTCTGAATGGTAATATACCTGAAGAACTGTGGGCAAATGGTAAGATAACTCGCTCGTATGATTTCTTTAAAGCTTATGGTTGCTTGACATACGTTCATGTTCCTAAAGAAACAAGGCATAAGCTAGACGATAGAGCAGAAGTTGGTTTCCTAGTAGGTTATGATGAGGAATCAAAAGGTTATAGAGTATTCATGCCTGACACAAAGAAAATAATTGTTAGCAGAGATGTTATGTTTGATGAAAACAAGTTCTATAAAGATAGACATGGGATAGAACATCCAAAATCGGAGGTCAAGGATCATAACTCCAATAAATCTATTATTGCAACTGACTTTGAATCTGATGATGATAGAACAGATGAGGAGGAAAGCGAAGATACCAATGGGGAAGGTGAAGGTGTCGTGCCTATGCCCATGCCTGCAGGTGAAAGAAGTCAACGCAAGAGAAAGTCTGAAGTGGAAAAGCTAAAGGATACAGGTATAGACTATAATCCAGAAATGTTTGGTAGATATGGTACAGGAAAATCTAGGAGAATAGGAAGACAACCAAGTAGATATCCTTCCTTGATGGCTGTGTTTGAACCTGAGACTCCTAGATCCCTTGAAGAAGTTCTTGATTCAGAAAAGGCTCACGAATGGGTAAAAGCAATGCAAGAAGAAATGGACTCATTTAAAGATACAGGAACATATGAGCTAGTGAAATATCCAACAGGGAAAAATGTGGTTGGTAATAAATGGATTTATAGAGTAAAAACAAACAGTGATGGGTCAAAAAAATTCAAAGCAAGATTAGTTGCACAGGGTTTCTCTCAAAAGAAAGGAATTGATTACGAAGAAACATACTCTCCCATAGTCAAATTAACAAGTATAAGACTTGTGCTAGCTTTAGCCAATGCCATGAAGCTTGAGGTACATCATATGGATGTAAAAACTGCATTCTTGAATGCAAGCTTGCAAGAAGAAATATACATGAAACAAGCACCAGGATTTGAGGAGGGAGATAATATGGTATGGAAATTGCATCGTGCAGTCTATGGTTTAAAACAAGCACCTAGAGAATGGAATAAATGTATAGATGAATACCTAAGGGAGCAAGGGTTTGAAAAACTTGAGAATGATGGAAACTTATATATGCTTAGGAATGAAGGGAATTTTTGCATTATTGCTTTATATGTGGATGACTGTATAATGGCAGCAAATAGTATGCACTGTCTAGATAAGTGCAAAGAAATTTTGAAGCAAAAATTTAAAATGACAGATCTTGGAGAATTGAAACAGTTTTTGGGTATTGAAATGAACAGAGACAAGGAAAATAAGATGCTTAAACTGACACAGACAAGAAATATAGAGAATATGCTAAAAAGGTTTAGGCTTGAAAATGCAAATCCAGTAAATTCTCCTCTTGCAGCAGGATATAAAATTTCAAGAAAGTTATGTCCATCATCAGAATATGAGAAGGAAGAAATGGAAAGTATACCTTACAGAGAGCTTATAGGATGCCTACTTTATGTAGCTAATAGTACTCGACCAGACATCTCTTTTGCAGTAAACCTATTGAGTAGATACAATAATAATCCCGGCAGAGGACATTGGGTAGCCGCTAAAAGGATTTTAAGATACTTAAAAGGCACTAAAGATCAAGGAATTACCTTTTGTTCGGACAACTTGACCCTATTTGCATACTCAGATGCGGATTGGGCGGGTGATCTAGATGCAAGGAGATCCACGTCTGGTTATGCCTTAATTCTAGCAGGTGGTATAATTTCATGGAGGAGCAAAAAACAATCGTCAGTGGCAATGTCATCTGCTGAAGCAGAATACTCAGCATCTTCTCTGGCAGTCAAAGAAATTGTCTGGGTTAGAAGGCTGTTGATTGAGATAGGTATACCACAAAGTGATCCTACTACGCTCCTAACTGACAGTCTGAGTTGTATTGCTATAGCAAAGAATCCGGTACATCATGAGAGGACAAAACATATTGAATTGCATATGCATTTTGTAAGAGAGCTTATTGCTAAACAGGTAATAGTAATGCAGTATGTAGAAACTTCACATCAAGCAGCAGATATATTCACCAAGGCAATGACAGAGAAAAAGCTCGATGTATACAAAAAATTGCTTGGAATACAATAACAATAATGGCATGAAGGGGAATTGTTATATTATCATGCCATATATTGGTGGTTTATCATGGCTTATATTGGTGTTGCAATTTTAAGAAGACACGTGGTCACAAAGTCGGTGGTAAAGGAATATAAACAAGGTGCTGCGCACGGAGGGTTGCCCTCTAGAGGCCCTAAAGTGTGTCTTCATGTTTCTTATGGCAAATCCCAGACATTGTCGTAATTATCTTCAATTTATTTTTATTAAGTCGACTAGTGTGTTCCTATGAATTCTATAGGAGAAAAGTGGGTCTCTTTCTCTCCTCTTCTTGTCAAAATGGGGGGATCGACCATTGTTCCCTAACACATAAATGGAGTATGCAAAGGGGGAATGCACATCCCACCTTATTGTCATGAACCAAAGCATATAAACGGGAGATTATAGACACGTGATTATTGTCGTTGTACTCAAGATTCGTTGCTGACAAAAACATAAGCTTACAATATGACCACCCTAAAGTACAGAGATTAGAAATAGGTATATTGTTTCATCACAAGAACATTGCAACCTTCATTTATTTGCCCCCCCCCCCCCCCCCTTTTTGGTTCACTTGTATTAGGCAAAGTCAAACATTGCAGTTTAATTGATTAACTCAGACAAGAATTTATTGCGTGCGCCAAGGCCATTGCAACCATTTCTCTTTCTCGATTCTCATATATTTGGAAAATGAATCAAAGGTGGTTGTAAATTTTAACACATTTGGAGTAGAAAACAAAGACTCCCATACGTTTGAGGAATGAGTCAAAGGTTGTTTGAAATTCTAACACATTCAGAGAAAAAAAAAAGAATATAGGTATTGGTAATTCACACTATTTGATTTTATAAGTAGCAACAAAGATGGCAATAGGCCAATATTTGCACTATGTAAGCAAAACCTTATAAGCAACGATTAACTTCACACATTGCACAAAGCAACACATCAAATCACTGCTTGTGTGCAACATGTGGTTGCAAGTATCACCTATGCAAAGAATTCGTAGCAAATTTCTATAAACGCAGGTGGATTTTTTATGGTCTTTACAAATTAAAATAGCATATTAACATCCTTATCCGACATTGACACTACAAGGGATCGTCGACGTCCAACGACGTCGCGTCGTCGATGAACGCCGGACCGTCGTCGTTGATCAACGACATCGCCGTTCCAACGGCGACAACGTGCTTCGGCGCCGTTCAACGACGGTCATCGTGGTCGGCGTCGGCCCCCCTGCGTGGCATGGGTACTGGCGCCAGGCGGCGCGCTCAGGTCAAACACGTCCGGCTAAACGTCGTTCAGCGGCGTTTTACGAGCCGACGCCGCTACGGCGTCATGCGTGGAAATGGGTTATTGCCAAAGCCGGCTTCCTAGCGGTCAAGACGCTGGCGCCCGGCGTCGCCGTTGAACGGCGCCGCACAACGCCGGCGGTCAAAATGCACTGCGTGGCATGGTGCTGGTGCCAAAGTTGGCCACGCCTGCGTGTCAAGACGTCGGCTTTAAACGCCGTTTAACGGCGTCCACGAAAGAATTTTTTTTTTTTGCCAAATAAAAACCTAACCCTAACCTAACCCTACATCCACGTTATAAGTGGATCCATGCGTGCTTCTTTGTTATTCTTATTTTTTGAGTGTTCTTCCCTATCTTGCTATAATGGTCCGGCAGTTGAAGACCACCTTCGCGCGATATGTTCCTTCTAGCAGTAATCCTCCTCCTCCAAGGGAAGACAACTCCAGCAACCCCCCTGCTTCTCCCGGTGAGAACCCTCCCTTCACCATCGTGGCAAAGATGAGTGAAAAGGAGCTTCGATTGCACTAACATCCGGCGTTCCATGCGGGGAACGATCGGTAGAATGGCTCCACCGAGCCAAACAAAGAGAAAACGACATTAATGGTGCGGATAATGATGCAAATGGTTGCATCAAACATCACGCCCCTCGGGGATGGACATAAGTAATGTATAAGCTTTTTTTTATGAATGGAAACAATAAGTTTTTTTATCTATTTGTGTTGTCGTTGTATAAGCTTATTTTATGAATGGGAACAATCAGTATTTTTATTTATTTGTGTTATTTGTATTGTATGTTGTTTCTGTTATGTTAAACAATCACAGTTGGGTCGTTTAACGACGTTATGATCATTTGACGCCGTTAAACGACGTCATGATCATCGGCGTGGCATATGAGGGGGCATCGGGGGTGAACGCATTTCGATGTGGCATGCCTAGGTGTCGTCGACGTCGGCCAAGCGTCGTTAAACGACGCGTCTACGAACGCCGTCGATAAACGACGTCACATATGGCGGGAACCCGGCCGCTCGGGTTATTTACTTGTTATTTTCACTCGTTTGTTTCGGATTTTTTTGCGCCCGTGGGTCTTCATAAGGTAAGATCTCTGCTTTAATCTTTGTGTTAGAGTTAAACACCTCCAAATGCTAATAGATTAGAAGATTGAATCTTGAAAGTATGTTAAAACTTGAGGGATGCATGATCAAGGTCTTCGGTGGTTCCATCCCGAATGGAGAAGACTAAATGTATCGGGTTTATGCACCTCAGAACAGAAGTTTCAATCTTCATAGATTACAAAAGATTTGAAAGGTTGCGTGAATATAAGGTACTGGTCGACTCCATTTCAAATGGAGAGGACTAGATGTATCGGGTTCAGGCACCCTTCAATCAAATGCTTTTTAAATATCATAAACGTTGTATGAATCTGAATCTTAAGAATAAACATTTGATAAAATCATGAAAAAAACATGGATATTTATAATTATTATATTATTACATGGTTTTTTATTAATATTTTTATTGTTTACTAGAAAAACAACATGACTGACGTCGGGAAGGAATTTGAGCGTAAAAAGTGAATGAAAGCTTTTGAGAAAGTTACATGGCGACTTGCGCAAGAATGTTACCCCAACAATTGCCACAAATAGTCCAATTAGACCCAGTGGACCTAGTCTTCCTAGAGGCTGGGGTGGTGTGCATGAAATGAATGCCGCCGATGTATGTACCATAAACATGTTTCGAATGATTAGTTAACTTTATATCTTGATGTTACTTTTTTTTTTTGCAGTTGTACTTGACAGAGCGGTTATATTGCAATTGTTCGATGTGCAAAGGACAAATAAAAGCGGATGAGAAAAGGCATCCTCGACCATGTTGAGAAATATGGTGAATGCGGACAAATCCAGTGCTCTCGGACGCACATGTGGGGTATTCCAACGAGGTATAATACACGAATCTTATGAACGATAATCAACTACTCTCATGTACTTGAATCGATGTCTTAACTTAGTTTGCTTGTATTTTGTTAGGAAGAAATTGAGAATGAAGTGAGCTCGAAGCAGTATATAGATTTTGGGGTTATGTTGTCATTGGAAGTAGATGATGTTGATACTATGAATGCGTTCATAGAAAACCCTACAAAAAGAAAGCCATCAACTTCCTCAAAGAGTATCCCATTACGTGATAGAACTCGTCGTGCAATGGCCGTTGCCAAGATTGGAGGGAATGACAATGTTCATCAAAATTGGAATGTACTAGATCATGTCGAAGAAAATAATCTTCCACCTTCACTAGTCCATTTGGTCCAGCCCTTTACAGATAAAGATCGTAAGAAATTCAATGCATGGCCTAGAGGCAAGCCAATTATTTATGGGGAGCAATTTACATATTGGGGTAGGCAGTACATGATTAAAAATAGTCCGGGTCCCCGGTGCTGGCTTTGGGATTATATATTATGACTAGTGTGAAAGTCAAAGATGTAATGATTGTTCCTTTAATGCCATATGTAGGTCCCACGAATATAACTTTCGGACACTTGGCATAAATTGAGTAAGCATCGATGGCGCATGCTCATCTATGGCCTAAATTCAAATGCACGAACAATATCCAAGCCCAGTGACTACGCAAGCTTCACATATATTGATGGTCGTCCTCAGTTGCATGGAAACCTTGCTGCTTTTATTAATAGCTCTATCGAGAATCTGAAGCTACCAATTGTGAATTTGTCGAGGCAAACAAAGACCAAGAAGATTTTTAGCAGTAAAATTGGCGGGAGATATATCATGGTTTATGCTATAAAAACTTTGTGTATTGGTGATGAATTGTTCATTGAATATGAATCGGTAGACCAATAGGAGGTCCTTTGATGATGTACTCAAATTACTCATATAATTTTTTGTCGGAATGCACCATTTTTCTTCTTCTTCTTGAATTCTTCTTCTTCTTCTCTTGGAATGAGATTGCACATATTGAAGATAAATGTGTATTATATCTTCAATATATGCTTTGATTATGACATAAAATTTTATATTTCGATTCGTTATTAAATGCTTAAAATTTAACAAACACGGGCTCTCAATGTATGTATCAATCGCATATATTTCGTTTAATCGGCGATGCGGGGATAGGCAAGTGGATATAAGACCACATCCAAAGCGTCTTGAATTGGCGACATCAAAAGTCATTGCGGATAGCGGAATTAGAATACATTGAAGCGTTATGGTACAAACATGGGCACAACGATAATGAAGAGTACAATGATGAAGATGAACAGGAATACGATGATGAAGATGATGACAATGCCCCTATGGACGACTTCATGGAAGTTGAAGAACCCATAGTCGACATGTTAGATGCATTTGGCCCAATCTTCGACAACGACCTAGATGGCGATATAAATACTCCCTAACGATGGTCATGAAGATCACGTTTTATTGGAGGAGGCGCATAAAGCATTATATCAGTGTGCAAGCATATCTAGATTAGCGACATCTTTATTGATATTAAACCTTCAAGCCAAATTCAAATGGAGCAATGCGGTGTTACGGCTTTGTTAGAGTAAGTACAATTGCAATCACTTGACTTATTGAATTTGTAGTTGAATGTATACGTAAAAGGTCTGTTTTATGAGGTTATTGCAAGAGAAAATACTCCCACAAAGGGAACACTATGCCCAAAAGTCCTTTGAAATAAAAATATATTGGCGCTCTTTGGTTTAGGCTACCATAAGATTCACGCTTGTCCAAATGATTGCATGGTATATTATCCGGATGACATCTACAAGAAACGAAACATGCCCTAAATGTGGTGCCTCTAGGTACAATCAGATGCCAAAGGAAAGCCCGTCAGGAGATGAAGGTGGTTCGCTACTTTCCATTGATCCCTCGCATAAGGCTATTGTTTCGATGTGAATCTCTAAGTCGCTCATGGGTTGGTGTGCAGCTAATCGTCGAGTGACAATGTACTCGGCGTGGTTAGTGACTGCAAGCAATGGGAAGCATATTGATGAAACATGGCTGGAATTTGGAAGAGACCCGCGAAATCTCAGATTAGGGTTGGCAGCGGATGGTGTTAATCCTTATGGGCGATCAATCACCGCGTGGTCAACAGCGAGAGTGTTGATCAACTATAATTTACCACCGTGGTTACTCATGAAGACTAGCCATTTAATGGTAGTACTATTAGTTCGAGGACCGAAGAAGCCCGGGAAAGTCTAGATCCATATCGAAAATAGTTATTGATGAGCTTTTGACATTGTAGAGTGAAGGTATTGAAGTTTACGATGTCTCAAGAGAACTTCGTCTTTGACGAACGAAGATTTACCTTGAAACAATCTTAATGTGGACAACGGCGATTGGCCTGGTTTGTATGAACTCTCACGGACTCCAAGTAATACGGATATGCGGCATGTCACTTGTGTGGGTTTTGAGCAGTTGAACTCGCGCGGTCAGCGGCATTGCACAAAAATGTCTATGCAAACTTCAAGAGATATCGCCAATGGAAAATCGACTTACGATCGTAGGTCCAAGAGAAAAACATTGCGAAGAGCCTCCCAAAAGGTTGACAATGAGAGATTGGGGTAACATGTGGGATGCGTTGAAGGAAATAAGGTTAAAAGGGAATGAAGTGGAAAGCATCCTTCTTCCTTCTACCCTATTGGACAGAATTGAAGATTCATCATCTTCTTGATCCATGCACATCTTTAAAAGCGTTTGGCGTCTATTTGGAAGCATGTCACTTGGGACGTAAGGACACTGATCACGACCTGAGAAGATCTACAAGAAAATTTGGATCAAAATCTAAAGCATGGTTAAATGTCGAAGAAGGAATAAGGCCACAAGTGGATTGGATCGTGCCTAGAAAATGTATGAAACCCGTTCGAGAAGCGATCAAGGCAATAAAGACTCCGACAGGATATATGCATTCGTTGCGTAATTGTTTCTCCAACGAAGGGGAGTTAACTGGGTTGAAATCTCATGATTGGCATAAGATGTTGCAGTTTGTTATGCCTATTGTTCTGAGGGTCGTCTCGCCCGACGGTCCACTACATGCAATATGTCTCCTATCGAGTTTTCCAGGTTAAATGCAGTTTAGAAAAACACTTTCGATGCTGAACTCTCACTTAACTTTTTTCTTTCTTAAATCATATTTAGATGGATTACAAGGAAGGAGATACCGACAAATGAAATTGCGGACATGCGAACTAAGGTCGTTGAGGCATGTTGTATGCTAGAGAAAGAATTCCCAACAAGTTTTCTGGACATACAAACTCACTTACTAGTGCATTTAGTGGACGAAGTAGAGCTTGCAGGCACAACAAATCCTAGATGGATGTTTTTTATAGAACGCTTTCTGAAGGTCCTCAAGGACTTCGTACGTCAGAAGGCAAGGCCAGAGGGTTGCATGGCGAGGGTTGGTTAGGCGAGAGTCATTATTCTATGTCACCGAGTTCTTGGCGATCTACACCCCAATGCTCCACGATTATGGACCGATGAAGAGACACTCCAACTATAGTTGGAGAAGTTCCGAAGGAAGACCACGAGAAGAAATTGTTCACACTAGAAGAGCAGGCAAAAGTCAATAAGTTTCTCATCTACAACTCCACTCCCATGGAGAAATGGATAAAAAATACGAGGAAGAAAAAAATAAAAGAGATGAGGGAGAAGGCGCTATCGACAAAAGAATGCATAAACAACCACTTCCGGATCATCTAGGGGTCACGCCAAGTGAGATAAACAATAAATGGCTGCTCGAACAACTAGAGATGGCAGAGCAGCGTGGCGAACATGTTTCTAGCGAAGAATTTGCATATGCTAAAGGCGTGTCACTATTTGTAAGTGCAACTTAATAGCATATAATTCCACGAGTTTCGATTCGTTATTTTGAACATTTGTTCCTTTACTTTGTAGTATAATTCATATGCATCAATATGGTCTTACGGTGCTCACTTTCGGCGACAAAGTGTGGATCATGGCAAAGCGCACTTATGATTGTGGTATATCAGCAAAGTTTAGTACAGGTTTGCGGTGGTAGTGAGACCCAAACCCAATCGAGGCAATGTTGGAATGGATTGGTACTATAAAGACTATCATGGAGGTTGATGTCGGTAGTGCATTCAAAACAATGTTGTTTGATGCGAATGGTTTGATCTTGTGTGTCTTGGTGCTCATGCCACGATCACATAAAGATCACGAGTGGCTGTATTCACTAGATTCAACTTCGTCGGTATCGTGGTCAAGACACACTCGTGAGGGTTGAGCAATGTGAACAAGTATGTTTACTTGGATGCAATAAAATTTATATATGTCATTAACAAAGGAACTAATGTAATAGAGGTTTTGTAGGTCACCTTCGTTCAGATCCTTTGCAAGATCGGTGGTGGTTCGTAGTTCCATGTAAGGCTAAGCTCCGCGCATATTTGAAGGTGAAGAAGAGATGGCGGTCGAATAGGGAGGTTGGGGGTTGGGGGGGCAGACTATTGTCATGATAGAAGACTACCATCGATTGAACCTTCATTACTTTATTATGATTATTATATTTTCTTCCCACATATGAATAAGAAAATACTTTGGCATCTTGAATTTGTGTATACTACAAACCATATTAGGCAACATTAGTATTGCAACCCGAAGTTATCATAGACATTTATGCCAAGTTAATTGGCATCCTAGTATAGACCTATGGCTTGCAAAGCGCCCGTCGAGGCGGTTCTACATCTGGTTGAGTACACGCTTTATGTTTAATTAATCATAAAATGTGAAGATTCCTTCAAAATGCAAGATTCATATACAAAAATCATATATGTATTCCCTTCAAAATACAAAATTCATATAAAAACCCATACACAATTCAAATACACAAAACAAAGTGGATGCGGTGCACATCTAGTGGTATATATCAGCATCGGTGTGATGATCCACTCTTGAGGCTCGAAGGTGCTTTCGGCGGTGATTTCCTCCACCCCGTCGAGAACAAGCCTCGAAGCATGGAATCAAGCCCTCCCGTGGTGTCTGCATTTCCCCAAAGGAATTCATGCGAGCACTTCGCATGCCTGGTTGAGTGCAGTGCAACTTTTTGAAAGTAGGGCTTCAGCAAATGTTTCCCTTCCCAAAGGCCCTATCCTCTATCATACGGGCCAAACTGTGAGTTCACCATGCATTTCTTCAGGCACTTTCGAGCTGTATTGAGGAAGGTTCCGGCCTCCCGATATCTGGCGAGGTCTTTCTTGCCCCTATCATGCGGCTTTGTCATGGCTTGCTTGAACTCCGGCCTTTCTTGGGTTAGGTTTCGTCTCTAGCCACTCGGCTGGAGCCCGGTTCGGGTGCTCAGCGGCGCCTGCCGCGGCCTCACAGTGCGGCATCAGCGGGCATGCATCGGGAGAAGCGGCCATGGCGAGATGTAGGTGAGGAGCTCCGGCGAAGGAGGAGGAGGAGGAAGCCTGGGCGGAGCAGAGGACGAGGGCGGGCGGAGAAAATTTGGAGGACTAATAGGGCAATATATATGGCATCTCGGCCTCTGAAAACAAAACAAATTTAAATGGCGTCGTTATAGCCGTTAACGTCGTTATAAGCGTCGTTGAGCGACCTTTAAGCGTCGTTAAGCGGCGTTTCTATCGTCTTAAAAGCGGCGTCTCTACGTTCTTTAAAGTCATCGGTAGGCTTTCATTTTTCCCATTTCTTTTATGATTTGAGTATTGCGAGCGATCCTCGGATCCCTAGTTTTTCATTTGCGTTATTGTGAGTTTTTTTCTTTATTGCTTTTGGGATACATGGCCATGGAAGGTATGCTTCGGCCTTGAACCGGATTCAGGAGGAGATGAGGATTCAAAGCGAGAGATATGGAACTGTCTTCACAAGTAAGGCTACACTCTGTAGTTTATACACTTTATTGTATTTTATCTATTTTTCTAATCTATAGCTTGGTGTAGGAGCCGTCGAGGGCATGAGAAGGAAGGAGAATCCTCAAGTGAACCCCTCCTCCACTTTCGAAGATGAGGACTATGAAACAACGATCCATCGGATGAAAGTGTTAAAAAAGTATGTGATTGGTGAGAAGGCCGACCAAATTGCTAGGAACGGTGAGCTGCCTAGCATGATGAGGGTGCTTCTTGAAAAGATGGTCGAGGGTTTGGAAGCACCACAGAAAAAAGCAACATTAACATGATACTAAGCGTCGACATATGCATGGCGGCCTTGGACATACTGACATGGAGCTATGGTTCAAAGGGATGGACAAGTGGAGGACTTCACGATAGAAACCATAAGCCAAGCTCGGGGGGAGGTATCTTTGAATTGTTCAAGTGATCTTTTGTTCAATAAACCTATGTTTTGTACATTGTTATATATTTTTCTTGGGTACAATCTAGCATTGATACATATGCATGAACATGATCCGAAGGATTCTTGAAGATATTTTGCATTCTTACATTGGATATCGCCTTCTTGATTCGATTTGCCATTTGAACTGAGGTTTCTGCGACATTTCGACTTAATTTGGTAGAACCGACTACGAGATTATTTGTGGTTTGGACTCTTGTAGCTCTTACAAATGGGACACTTCCATGTTCTAAATCTTTCAAATGCACATTCTTAGAAGTTTGTGAAATCGACTTGGATTTTCTCCAACGGTGATAGAAGCGACCACTAAATTTATGTTTCTTTGTGGCTTGAAGTCAAGCTGCATCTTCAAATCTTCCAAATCAGCTCGGTTGCCTGCATAGCGGGCTGCCCAACGATTCTAATGCTAACCCTTTGACCTAGACCTTCTCCAAAATTCGAAAATTGGGCGTGTGCTGGAGATGAATTAGGGATCCGGCTGGCAAAAATCAGAATTTATTTTCGTGCAATGCATTAATTATGAATTTAATCGTGTGTTTATTTGCTTTGCAAAAGCCCCCGACTTCTAATTGCCACATCGGGAGGAGGACGGGTCAAACTCCGTTCCGTCGGTTCCCCTTGCTATGCGCGTTCGACGCGGCTTCGGCCCGCGTTCAAGCTGCACCTTGAGACTAGGACTCGGCCCCAAAGCGTAAACCCTTCTAGAGCACGGCAGCTCCACGGGGTTTACGTTTGAACCCTCTCCTTGTCGGTCGGCGGGACCTAGCGGCGTGTCTTGAAGTGGAGTTGGGGTGTTGGCCTTGGCCGGACCTAAAATCCCTCGGGGCTGCTTTCCCCAAATTTCCTCTCCCCTAAGGCCACGGGGAAGAGCGGGCAACCTCCCTCTCGGAACCACGATTTGGCTCTGCCAATGGACTCAGAAAGAAGACATTGCACTGGAGAACAAGTTCCGTGGCCAAAGGCCGGGATTCGGCCCCAAAGCGTAAACCCTTCTAGAGGCACGGCAGCCCACCGGGGTTTCGTTTGAGGCCCTCTCCCCCGGGACTTTCGCCATGTCTTGAAGTGGAGTTGGGGTGTTGGCCCGGGCGGACACTAAAATCCCTCGGAAGGCTGCTTGCCCGAATTTCCTCTCCCAAGGCCACGGGGAAGGGGCGGGCAACCTCCCCTCCAGGAACGCGATTTGGCTCTGCCAATGGACTCAGAATGCCGACATTGCCCTGGGGATCAAGTTCCGTGGCGAAGACCGGGACTTCGGCCCCAAAGCGTAAACCCTTCTAGAGGCACGGCAGCCCACGGGGTTTTCGTTTGAGGAGGCCCTCTCCTTGTCGGTCGTAGGGACTTTGCGCCATGTCTTGAAGTGGAGTTGGGGTGTTGGCCGAGGCCAGCGGACACTAAAATCCCAGGAAGGCTGCTTGCCCGAATTTCCTCTCCCAAGGCCACAGGGGAAGGGCGGGCAACCTCCCTCACGGAACATGATTTGGCTCTGCCAATGGACTCGGAATGCCCGACATTGCCACGGGGATCAAGTTTAAGTGGCGAGGCCGGACTCGGCCCCAAAGCGTAAACCCTTCTAGAGCACGGCAGCCCACGGGGGTTTACGTTTGAGGAGGCCCTCTCCTTGTCCGGTCGGCGGGACCTTGCTTGGCCGTGTCTTGAAGTGGGGTTGGGGTGTTGGCCTTGAGGCTTGGACCCTAAAATCCCTCAGGAGGCTGCTTGCCCCAAATTTCCCTCTCCCAGGCCCGGGGCCGGACGGGCGACCTCGCTCTCGGAATCGCGATCGACTCTGCCAATGGACTCAGAGCGTCGACATTGCCACAGGGACCAAGTTCCGTGGCCAGAAGACCACCCGAACTCAAGAAGCCAAAGTAGCTCACTTCCATCACACTCGTAGTCAATTGGCCTAGGATGTGCATGCGGGATCTTGTCGTGGGCGTGAGTGTTTCCTTCTTCATAAAACCGGCGGTGTAACTTGCTCCCTAGGGTAATTTCGCCATTCGGACGATTTGGCGGGGGTCTATTTGCCATTCGAGCATCCCGGTGCCGAGCGACAAAGCAGTCGCGGTTTCTACAAAGGCCGACATCGGGGGCCCAGCGGTTTGACAAGTTCTCTCGGACCGATCTGGAATCTTTTGGACCTTCGAAGAGGGGCCTGAGCGGAGGATCAGCGGTCGGATAGGGGAAAGGGCTCGGGGAGGTGGTCATTAAGCGTGCGACCCGGGGGCGCTGCGGGGAAAGGGGCTGCCTGGGGAACTTTTGGATCCGCCTCACGGGGTCGGACTCTCCCCTCTTGTGAGGGATCCTGCAAGGTCGGCCTCGTTTGACTTGGGGAAGGGTGCGGCTCGGTTGCCACGCAGCGGGCTGCCCGACCGTTCTATGCTAACCCTTTGACCTAGACCTTCTCCAGAAAATTCCGAGAAAATTGGGCGTGTCTTTGGAGATGAATTAGGGATCCCGGCAAAAAAGCGAATTTATTTTTAGGTGCAATGCATTAATTGCGAATTCACGAATGTCTTGCCAGCACCAAAAGCCCCCGACTTCTACTTGCCCATCCGGGAGGAGGAAAGGCCCAAACTCCGCTCCGTCGGTTCCCCTTGCTCCGTATTCTCGGCTGCTGCTTCTCGGCCGGGTCCCAAGTGCAGCAGACGGGGACTCGGCCCCAAAAGCGTAAACCCTTCTAGAGCACGGCAGCCCCCGGGGTTTTACGTTTGGAGAGCCCTCTCCTTGTCGATTCGGCGGGACCTTGCGGCGTGTCTTGAAGTGGGGTTGGGGTGTTGGCCGCCAGGGCGGACCCTAAAATCCCTCGGGGCTGCTTGCCCCAAATTTCCTCTCCCCAAGGCCACAGGGGCCGGACGGGCGACCTCCGCTCTCGGGAATGCGATCGACTCTGCCAATGGACTCGAGCGTCGACATTGCCACAGGGACCAAGTTCCGTGGCGAAGACCACCCGAACTCAAGAAGCGCCAAAGTAGCTCACTTCCATCACACTCGTAGTCAATTGGCCTAGGATGTGCATGCGGGGATCTTGTCGTGGAGGCGTGAGTGTTTCCTTCTTTCGCAAAACCGGCCAGTGTAACTTGCTCCCTAGGGTAATTTAGCCATTCCGGACGATTTGGCGGGGTCTATTTGCCATTCGGAGCATCCCGGTGCCGAGCGACAAAAGCAGTCGCGGTTTCTACAAGGCCCGACATCGGGGCCCAGCGGTTTGACAAGTTCTCGGACCCGATCTGGAATCTTTTGGACCTTCAGAAGGGGCCCTGAGCGGAGGATCAGCGGTGGGATAGGGAACCCGGGCTCGGGAGGGTGGTCATTAAGCGTGCGACCCGGGGGCTGCCGGGGAAGGCTGCCTCGGGAACTTTTGGATCCGCCTCACGGGGTCGGGACTCTCCCCTCTTGTGAGGATCCTGCAAGGTCCTGGCCTCGTTTGACTTGGGGAAGGGTGCCGGCTTCGGTTGCCACAGCGGGCTGCCCGGCCGTTCTATCACTAACCCTTTGACCTAGACCTTCTCGAAAATTCGAAAATTGGGCGTGTGCTGGAGATGAATTAGGGATCCGGCCCGGCAAAAAAGCAGGAATTTATTTTAGGTGCAATGCATTAATTGCGAATTCTGAATGTCTTGCCACTTTGCAAAAGCCCCCGCTTCTACTTGCCACGCCGGGGAGGAGGAAAGGCCCAAACTCGCTCGTCAGTTCCCCTTGCTCCGTATTTACCGGCTGCTGCTTCGGCCGGGTCCCAAGTTATGCAGGACCGGGGACCGGCCCCCAAAGCGTAAACCCTTCTAGAGCACGGCAGCCCACGGGGTTTCACGTTTGAGCCCTCTCCTTGTCGGATCGGCCGGGACCTTGCCCGTGTCTTGAAGTGGGGTTGGGGTGTTGGGGAGGCCTTGGACCCTAAAATCCCCTCAGGGCTGCTTGCCCCAAATTTCCTCTCCCAAGGCCCAGGGGCCGGACCGGGCGACCTCCCCTCTCGGAATGTGATCTGACTCTGCCAATGGACTCGACGGGGAGCGTCGACATTGCCACAGGGGACCAAGTTCCGTGGCCGAAGACCACCCGAACTCCAAGAAGCGCCAAAGTAGCTCACTTCCATCACACTTTCGTAGTCAATTGGCCTAGGATGTGCATGCGGGATCTTTGTCGTGGAGGCGTGAGTGTTTCCTTCTTCGCCAAAACCGCCGGTGTAACTTGCTCCCTAGGGTAATTTCGCCATTCCGGACGATTTGGCGGGGGTCTATTGCCATTCGGAGCATCCCGGTGCGAACGACAAAGCAGTCGCGGTTTCTACAAAAGGCCGACATCGGGGCGCCCAGCGGTTTGACAAGTTCTCGGACCGATCTGGAATCTTTTGGACCTTCGAAAAGGGGCCTGAGCGGAGGATCAGCGGTTGGGATAGGGAGCGGGCTCGGGAGGGTGGTCGTGGCGTGCGGCCAGGGGGCTGCCGGGGAAGAGCTGCCTCGGGAACTTTTGGATCCGCCTCACGGGGTGGGACTCTCCCCTCTTGTGAGGGATCCTGCAAAGGTCGGCCTCGTTTGACTTGGGGAAGGGTGCGGCTCGGTTGCCACTGGCGGGCTGCCCGACGTTCTATGCTAACCCTTTGACCTAGACCTTCTCGAAAATTCGAAAATTGGGCGTGTGCTGGAGATGAATTAGGGATCGGCGGCAAAAAACGGAATTTATTTTGGTGCAATGCATTAATGCGGGAATTCTGAATGTCTTGCCTTTGCAAAGCCCCCCGACTTCACTTGCCACATCGGGAGGAGGAAAGGCCCAAACTTCAGCTCGTCGGTTCCCTTGCTCCGTATTCACCGGCTTTGCTTCGGCGGTCCCAAGTGCAGCGAGACGGGGACTACCGGCCCCCAAAGCGTAAACCCTTCTAGAGCACGGCAGCCCACGGGGGTTCGTTTGGCCCTCTGTCCGGTCGGCGGGACCTTGCGCGTGTCTTGAAGTGGAGTTGGGGTGTTGGCCCTTGAGGCCGGACCCTAAAATCCCTCGGGGCTGCTTGCCCCAAATTTCCTCTCCCAAGGCCACGGGGCCGGGCCGGGGCGACCTAAGCTCTCGGAATGTGATCTGACTCTGCCAATGGACTCGAGCGTCGACATTGCCACAGGGGACCAAGTTTCGTGGCGAGAAGACCACCGAACTCGAGGCGCCAAAGTAGCTCACTTCCATCACACTCGTAGTCAATTGGCCTAGGATGTGCATGCGGGATCTTGTCGTGGGCGTGAGTGTTTCCTTCTTTGCCAAAACCGGCGGGTGTAACTTGCTCCCTAGGGTAATTTAGCCATTCGGACGATTTGGCGGGGTATTTGCCATTCGGAGCATCCCGGTGCTGACGACAAAGCAAGTCTCTTGGTTTCTACAGAGGTAGACATCCCGGGGCCTTGGTTTGACAAGATTCTCGGGCCGTCTGGAATCTTTTGGACCCTTCGAAGAGGGCTGAGCGGAGGATCAGCGGTGGGATAGAGGCAGACTCGGGAGGAGTGGTCATTAGCGTCACGGCCAGGGGGAAGGGCCTTGCCGAGGGAAAAGAGCTGCCTGGGGAACTTTTGGATCCAGCCTCACGGGAGTGGGACTCTCCCCTCTTTGAGGATCCTGCAAGGTCTGGCCTCGTTTGACTTGGGAAAGGTGCCCATTTCGGTTTGCCACCGCAGCGGGCTGCCCGACCGTTCTATCTAACCCTTTGACCTAGACCTTCTCCGAGAAATTCCGAAAGGGTGGGCCGTGTGCTGAGATGAATTAGGGATCAGTGGCAAAAACCCGGAATTTATTTTACGTGCGAAATACATTAATTGCGAATTTACGAATATCTTGCCAGCAATACGTAACCGCA
>JAJEKV010000016.1:19433254-19444774 GCA_021234155.1 Isoetes taiwanensis | reverse complement strand
TCAGTAATACTTGGATGGGTTGTACTCTGGAACAGAAAGTCTTGAAGCGGCTAAGTGAGACCCTTTGTCATTAGCAAAATTGCAAGTGCTGGCTGTCGAACTGGTTTTCAGTTCAGTTAGAGGAGTCTTGGGTTAAGCGAGGGGATGTCAGCGTTATCTCCAGCGGCTCTTTGGTCATTGACAAGTTGGAACTTGGATGCAGAACATAAGGGTGGTATTTATTTCTGAGCATCTGATGTAAAGGCAATTGCTCTGGGGTAATGTAGGCTGCTTTATCCTCCCGGCCGGGAGGTATCTGGCGGCATTTGGGCAGCTCTTAGTGGGATTGCAGCGAGCCTAAGGAATAATGGTGGGCTGCAGCCAAAGCTCGCGGTCCGCGGCTATGATATCGAGATTTCTGTCCCGAGGAAGGGCAGAAGGTGGATATTTATGGAGACCTTCAGAGTATCAGGAATGCGGCACAGCTAGCATGTTATGGGATAATTGTGGAAAAGTAGTCAGTAGCGGGATAAACCATATGCTATCTCGGAATAAAATTTGCCTGAGAATAGACCTATGTGGTGGAGCCGCGTAGAGCACACATTGAGCACTGGATTGAACCCGGTATTGTTATGCTCAAATTTAGAGGTAAAGGTCCGGCAATTAAGAACACACAGGATAAGCCGAGAGGTGCAAAAAGAGCCTTCTTAACATACAGTCTAGGTATCAGGACCACGGTGCCTCGAGATTTGCCTATGAGGCGGAGTTCAGCCCCTGCAACGATAAAGCTATCGCCTTGAACATCTGCATATTTCCCACAAAGGTCCACCGGCATGGATACTGGCGTCTTCCCAGGGAATGTTATTTCCGAAACCTAGCAATTGAAAGAGGGTATAAAGCGGGGGCTGCTTATCGAGGGGGAGTGGTTAAGCAGTAGTCCTATAGACTACCCGGCCAGTTGTGGCTATGCACGTGCGGGGACATTTGCCACACTGAATAAAGGCACACCACTGCAGTAAGGATGCAACCACTGGTGCAGAAGCACAAAAGCGAAGAGCACTACCACCACATAAGGATTAATCAGCAGAACATAGCCCACCGATTACTTGAAAACATATGAAAGCGAGGCTGTGCCTCAGTGAGACGAAGGTCCCATCATCACCGAAATTGAAACAGTCGTTGGACTGAGGATGGAGAGTGAAGAATCCGGGGCATGAGAGAATATACGGTGTTATTTGCCACATCGCGAGACGATGAGAGGATAAACACCATCTTTCTGCAAAATTAAAACATATCACGCATATCAGAACAGCGCATCGCGATCTTAAGGCCGAGAGCACGGCTATAATTCTTTGGCATAGCGGATTTTACGTCGCATCCCATTTTGCAAAGTCACGGTGAGAGAGATCCCGCCACGGACAAGGGATGCGAGGAGCCTGCAGGAGTTTTCACTCCCATGTAGGGGTTTTCATCTGATGGTAGGACACATTATTATAATGTATTATCTTTTAGTGTGGATTTTATCACTTTAATGTCTGCATCACAGGTCATGGAAGTCAGGATTTAGCCTCAGCGGACGTTAAAATACTTCTTCAGCCTTCCTTCAGCCTAATGCGGGTTCGCGGCAGCCAATGGTAAGACATCTTCCTTTAGTAATCAAATATCTTGACAAGCGGGAAAAGAAAAACAATAAAAGCATAATGAGAAAGTCGAGATATACACTTGATAATGGTCTTGGAGATTCTCGGCCTTTCAAAACAAGCAAAAGCGGAGGTTTGTTGGAGAGGAAGCGGGGAACATCTCGGTCCATGCCGATAGCACATCACAATGCGGTTGCGTGTGGGTCTAAGCGAATCACCATGAAATGGCTTAGGGGTGTAAAATAAAGCCTTCAAGACATGTGCCTTTGAAGTTATCAAGAAATTATGTGCTCTTTCTCATCGAGGAAATCGCGCAAGGGTGCGCGTCATTTGCCCGCTAGCTTCCGCAGTGTGGCCTGGTCAGATCCCATGTGGGTCTCCCGAGCTAAGATTCCCAAAATGCGGCATGGAGATACCCAGAGACGGGTGCAATCACGGGCAGGTCTTCTTCAAAAGAGTAATCCCTGCCATGGCCAGATTCATTTCTTTGCGGAGCTTTGTCATTTTGGCCTCACGAGATCTTATTTGCCTCCATGCTCCATATTAGGTGCCTCCTTATTTGCCTTGAATCGACAAAACAGGGAAGGTTTTAGTCTTTAATCGCGGCTGTAAACAAAACCTCCTTGGACCTCCCAGGGCAGGAGTCTCCGGGATCACGCTAGAATGGCCCGGAGTTAAGGATCCACTTGGTCAGATAGGAGGAGTGTGGAATCGACATACATTATCTTGAATAGGGTTTGAATACGAGGTATAACGAATAGGAGTTTCGAAGATAAAATTTATTACGCATTTAAATTATCCCATTAGATTGGGATAATTAAATGAATTATGCGCATAACGCGCCATTGGATCGGCATATTCTCAAAATATACGGATCTAAAGTCGAGGCGTCACGGACGCCTGCTCCTATGCAAAATCACGTCAAGATAAATATGGCCCCTAGGCCCATTGCAAATGAGAATTGAATCTCGATTCCTAAAGAAGCTGGCATAGCGAAATGAGAAGCGCGTCTGCAGCCGAGGTCAGCGGGCTGCGAGGAATGGGGAATATTTCAGAGGCAATGAGCGTAATGCACGGTTAGGCGGGTACACGCCGGCCGCGTGGTAAGTGGCAAATGCCTGTTTTGGCGGCAGTTAGGCATTTTGCGAGAGATTCAAGTCCTGGTCGCATTTGCATAGATTAAAAGTGGTTATAGCAGAGGTTTAACACACAATCGAGAACAAAATATATTTTACGCGACCTTTGAAAGTTGTGGCTATGGTGAAAAACTGCATGCCGGGCGCGAATAGATCCCAGCCCCCCCATCCTCTTTGGCACATCAAATTGCACCTACAGAATAAGGCGGTTCCCATGAGGGTTGGTTATGGGCATGTTCTTGCCCTCCCTTGCTAATTCTTGCACAAGAGTTAATCCTGAGGATATGGCCATGGGATGGAAAAGAGCGACAAGTGTGCAGTGCGTGTAGTTGGTGATGCAGTGGGTTAAGTGATACCTTAGGCACAAGTTTAACCAGTGGATTATAAACCAGTGGTTATAAATATAAACAATAAATAAATACGCAAAATACAAATACATCCAGTTCATGGTTTGGAGAAAATCTTTGAGAAGCATTTAGCGGCGGCTCTAATTGAAGCCGGTCACTTATCCTGAAACACAGCGTAATGGTTTAAAAATAAGGTCGCTCAAGTTGACATGGATTATGATGGCGGTGGCCTCCAGCTGAGTGACATGGTGGCAACCAAGAATGAAATTACAACCTTGGTTTTCATGGGAGTGGTGTAGCAATGTTGCATGACATGGCAAGATATGGATGATGTGGAAACATGATAGTAGGATTTTTACAAAATACAACAATAAATTTCATGAAGGAATTGCAAAAGGGAATATTTGGACACTAAGAAAAACCTTATCCATAAAACGCCATTAAAATTAGCCTAGTCATTTTCTATTTAAAGTGCATAAAATACTTGAGTCATAAGTAATGCCCGTACCACATAAATCACAATACCGTAAAATTTAAAATTGCCCTTGCAACACCACACTCATCACTTATCACCTCAGCCTCATGCCATATCATTCTCCCATGGTGCATATGGTCAGAGGGGGAGTGGGGGCTTGCTCTTTTATGCCACCTCATCATTTCCTGTAGTGTCCTATCATTGCCATATCACCTTGTGTGTGCCACTATTCCCACTTTGCATTGCGACTTCACCAGCAAGCGATTTGACTACAACACGGCTTTAACATGTAATAGAGATCAGCAGACAGCATGGCCAGCACTCCCATTAGATGATATAATAATGCCAAATAAATAAGGCCAAACAAAAATAAGAACATGGTTTTCATGTGGTGGTGTGGCAATGTTTGGGTGCAAGATTATATGGTGTGGACATGATGATGAGAACAGACCCTCTAAAATAGCGATCTCAATAGACGGAAGGTCAGTAAAATGGAATACACGCATCGCGAGACAAAACATCTCGTCCATTCTGGGAATCTGGTCAGATGGCGGTTGTGTTGATAAGATCAAGCGGTCATAGTGAAATTTATAAGAAATAGCTGAGTGTCAAACTTGAGGAACCAGCAATGCATGTGGGTTTCATTAAAATTGTCTAAAAGACCATATGTAGTGGTTCCTTATACCTGATTATATTTGTTTATTCTTTAGATGTTTATAAATAACCAAGGCGGGTTTCATTAAAGAGGTGGCCTGAGGCCATGATTATATTTGTTTATTAGTCGCATAAATACCGTTATAAATAATCACCTGAATAACCATCTTTGGGTAAAATAAAATTACCATCACAATCAGTTGATATTGAAAGAAGCATGCCATAAATCCACACCATTTTTAGCGAGCGATTATTTACAAATAAAACAAACAGATAACCACCATAAAAGTGGCCATAAAAGACATACAAGAACTACTCCCAAAAGTCATAGAGATCCAACAGACAACCATCAGCATTATTTAATATATTTGAAGGCATACTATAAACCGCCAATTTGATGAACTAAACCTACATGAAAAACCACATCCGATATAAAACCATATTTACTTAGCGACAATTGTCAATCTCAGCCGCCAGAAACCAATAAATAACCACATATGGTGCATGTCCCATGGTTTTGTGAGTAATTTTGCCTCATTGTAGTTTTAGTGGTTAGTCATGGTTCGAGTGGACGCTACTTAGCAGATTATTAAGATAGGTACATGAAACAAATTGGGCAGACGGGGTGCCGGTGATGCTTAAGCATGGCCAGCGTGACAGCACAGCGTTAGCCGCCATAATGCTGAGAGAAAGATTTAGTTAGCCTTGAGGCGATAATATTCGCAATTGTCGGCATAGATACACGGTCGCAATTAGCAATATACGTAAACCAGCACGTTCAGCATGTATTTTGCCAGTGCTATAATTACGTCAGTGTTTAGACGCGCTGGCGCTTGATTGTCTGTTAGCGGTCAAAAGTGGATTTATTATAGCCACACAATGTGTTTTAGTTGATATGATTACCTAGCAATACGTCGCAGCCCTTGTAACAGACAACTGTCATGCACCGGTAATGGATAGAACATAAGAAGACCAGCTACCAAAAGAAAATAAAGGAGCCGCAATCACGAGGAGTATAAGGCATTGGAAAATACAGCAGCTAGAGGCCATCCCAAGGTAAACCAAGGCCAAAACAGAGGAAAGTGAGGGAAGGCGGGAGGCGTCACGGAAGCATTCTCGGGAAGGCCTGGGATGCCTACGGGATCATCTTTAAAAGCGAAGTCACAAGCGAAGTGGAAACATGAAGTTCACAGGATACTTGTGCTTTCGAAGCGGTGCCGGATACAATGGGGCGGTCACCTCACTCAAGATACTTGATTATTTGATTTGAAGACCAAAGAGATAAGAAATCACAGGGCGCGGGATGATGAGAAGTCATTTTACGTAAGACTCAAATATAAGTAATAATCATTTATTTACAATTAAGGCATACACCCAGCATTGTGGAGAAAAAGGATGTAAGCAGTAATATCTAGATCAGGAGTCCTAAAATGGGACTGGCATGTAATAAAAGCAGGACTAACGTCTTGGTCAGTTAAATACGCGGGAAGGCTGTAAAGGCATGCAGTGCCGTTTTTAGCTAGAGCAGATGCAGATTGATTCATTTGCCCAGTGTCGTTCGTTTCAGGTCCTCATGGGGTGTGGTGAAGATCCCATAATATGAAAAGTTCATAACATCATGCACCACACTCCTCCCGGGACCTTGGCCTGTAAAGATCCTGGATTAATTGACAGATAAAAGTCTGGGACACTCACCCACCTGAGACATTAAGACTGACACAGCAGGAATGTGCTAGCACACTACAATTACAACATAATAATTTATGAAAACATCATTCACATGATGTTGGTTTTATAAAGACTTTTAAAATAAACAAGCTAGATGTACTTACTGAAGAAACACACCTGTCACGGTTGGAAGCGAACATCAGCAAGCCATTGCCCATGAACCTTCAGCAAGACAATGATTGTAGGTATCGCTCATTACGCGTAAAGCCAGCGGTTCAAGGCTATGCCGAACTGCTGAATGGTCAGTAAGTCAGTAAAGTTACGGCCGCGACCATTAGGAGTCTCGTTCTTTTCAATACACTTCCATACATAGACCATTAAAACCAGCTCATCCACATCACTCACATAATAAGAAAATAAGCGTCAGGTAGGTAGTCACATCTTCCACGCCCATCCCGACGGTGGAGGTCGCCGCATTAGCGATGCGTCCATGGGCCTTGGCCTCAAAAGCTCCCAAAGTTTGGTGGACAAAATTTTTTTGGTTACGAGGACTTGAACCCCTGGACATGCCCCGCCCAGACCAGCAGTCTTTTCTTGGCATCGGAAGTCATAGCAGGTTAAGGTTGGGAACCGTAAATCCTTAAGCAGGTAAAATCTTTGGTGTGAATTTTAGTTTAGGGTGAGGCCACAATTGTCAGCACCCAGTCCTGAACCTCAACCCACTGGAAGCCAAGCATTAGTTCTTTAAAGAATAAATGATTTCAATATTGTTAAAATTGGGATATATGGATTCAAACATACACAAGGATAAAGCTAGAGAGGGGAAAAATGAGGAGGGGGAGAGGAGATAAAGAGAGAGAGAGAGAGAGAGAGAGAGAGAGAGAGACATGGGGATAGAGAGGAAAAGAGAGAGAGTAGAGAGAGGAGGGAGCTAAGAGGAGGAGAGAGAAGAGATAGGAGAAAAGAGATAGAGATGGGAGAGGATCCGGGAAGATAAAGGAAGAAAGTGAAAGATAAAGAATCGGAAAGTAAAGGGAGAAGGTCGGAGAAGAAGAGAGATAAAGGGAGGAGAAGAGAGAGAAGAAATCGGAGAAAAGACCGGGAAAGTAAAGGAAGATCGGAGAAGGAGAAGGAATGTCGGGGAGAAAAGGAAGAAGGAAGGAATAAGAGAGAGAGATAAGAGAGATAGAGAGAGAGAGAGAGAGAAGGCTGAGAGAGAGAGAGAGAGAGAGGAAAAGAGAAAGAGATAGGAGGCGAGAGGGAGAGGAATCTAGGAGAAAGAGATCACGGAGAGATCAGGAGAGATGTCGGAGAGGTAAAGGGAGTGGAGAGAGATCGGGAGAAGGAGAAAGAGAGGAGAGGAGAAGAGATCGGAGAAGGAGAGATCGGAGAAAAAAAAGAATCAGAGAAAAAAGAGAAGGAGAAACAGTCTAGAAAGATAAAAGAAAGAGATAAGTGAGAAAGAAAGAAAGAGAGAAGGAGGAGAAGATGGAAGAATAGGAGAAAGGGAGGAGATAGGGAAGAGAAAGAATCGGAGAAAAGAAGAAGGAGAAAGGAGAAAGAATAGGAAGAGAGTGAAAGGGAGAAGATAGGAGGGAGAAGAGATCGGAGAAGATAGAGAGGGAGAATCTAGGGAGAGAAGAAGGAAGAAAGGGAAAAGAAAGGAGAGAGAGAGATAAGAGAGAGGCGAGAGATAAGAGGAATAGAGAGAGAGAGAAGTGGAGGAGAAAAGGAGAAAGAGAGAGGAGGAATAGAAGGAGAGGAGAGGAGGGGAGAAGAGAGGAAGAGAGAGGGAAGAGAGGAGAGGGAAAGATAGAGAGGCAAAGGGAGAGAGAGAGGGAGGAAGAAAAAGATAGAGAGGGAGAAATAAGAGAGGGAGAAATAAAGAGAGATAGGAGAAGAAGGAAAGGAGAGAGAGAGAGAGAAGGGAGAGAAAAGAACTGGGGGAGAGATAGAGAAAGAAGAGGAGAATAAGAGAGAAAGGGTGGGAGAGAGAGAGAAGGGGAGGGAAAAAGGAAAGAAGAAGGAGGAAAAGAGAAGGAGAGAAAGAGATAGAAGAGGGCTAGAGAGGAAAGAAAAAGAAAGAGAAGGAGAGGAGGAGAGAAAAGAAAAGGAAAGAGGAGAGGAAAGAAGAGATAGAAGAGAAAAGAAGAGCGAGAGAAAGAAGGAAGAGACAAAGATGGAAGAGAAGGAAATAGAGGAAATGAAGAAATAGAGAGAGGAGAATGAGAGAGAGAAGAGGAAAGAACTAAGGAGGAAGATAGAAGGAGAGGGAGAGAAGAGGAGAGGAGAAAACGAGAAAAGAGGACCACAGAGATAGAGGGAAGAGAGGAAGCAGGAGAAGATAGGAAGGAGAGGAGGAGAGAGAGAAGAGAGGAGAAAGAAGGAGGAGATCGAGAATAGAGAGGAGGAAGAGGGTAAGACATGAAGGAAAAAGAAGGAGGAGAGAAAAGTGAAGAGAGAGGGAGAAGGAGGAAGAAAAGAAATGAAAGAGGAGAAAAACAGGAAGGTAAAAAGAAAAAGAGGAGAGGGGCAAAGAAAGAGAAGAGAGAGGAGGGAGGGAAAAGAGAGAGGAAAGAAGAGAGATGAGAGAGATGGGTGAGAGAGAAGAGAGAAAGGGAGAGGAAGAGAGAGAGGAGAGAGAGAGAGAGAGGGGCAAATAGGAGAGAGGAGGAGAAGGAATCCTAGGTGACGTTTATTGTCGAGGCGGCAGGCCCGGGAGGCTTTGTTTATGGAAGAGTCTAAAAGAAAAGAGCACATGGGTGAGCACATGGAGAGAAGAGAGAGAAGAAGGATGGAAGAGAGAGGAGAGAGAGCAAGTGGAGAGAGGAAAGACGGAAGAGAGAGATATAGAGAATAGAGACAAGAGGAGATAGAGAGGGGAGAAAATAGAGAGAGGAGAGATAGGGAGAGGAGAGAGGAGAGAGGCAGAGGAGGAGAGGAGAGAGAGAGAGAAGAGGAGGAGGAGGTATATGAGATATATATATATATACAGGAGAGTATATATACAGAGAAACAGAAAAGAGAAAGAGAAAGGCAGAGAGGAGAGGGAGAAACAGAGAGGAGGGAGGAGAAACAGAGGATGGGTATATATGAGACAGGAGACAGAGCAGGAGAAATAGAGAGAGAGGAGAGAGATAGGAGAGAGAGAGGAGAGATGAGGAGAGATATATAGAGAGCAAGACAGAGAGAGGGAGGAGAGAGAGAGGAGAGAGAGAGGAGAGACAGGGAAAGAGGAGAGAGGAGATATAGGAGGAGGAGAGATAGGGGAGAGAGAGGAGAGGAGAGGAGGAGAGAGAGGAAGAGAGAGAGGAGGAGAGAAAGAGGAGAGAGGAGAGAGAGAAATATAGAGAGGAGGGAAGAGGGGAAGAGAGAGTGGAGAGAAGAGAGAAAGGGAAGAGGAAGAGAGAGGGAGAGAGGAAGTTAAAGAGAGGAGAGAGAGAGGAGGAGAAGAGAGAGGGAAGAGGGAGAGAAGAGAAGAGAGAGAGAAACAGAGAGGAGATATGGGTGCTGATGGGAGAGAAGGGAGCATGGGGAGGAGAGAGAGAGAGCAAGGAGATATGAGACAACAAGAGAGAGGAGAGAGAATAGAGACGAGGAGAGGAGAGAGAGAAGAGAAAAGAGAAAACAAAGAGAGAGGAGAGAGAAAGAGAGGAGGCAGGAGAGAGAAGAGAGAGAAGAAAGAGGGAAGAGAGAGGAGAGAGGGGGAAAGAAGAGAGATGAGAGAGAGAAACAGTAAGAGAGAGAAAAGGTAGAGAAAGAGGGGAGAAATAGAGAGAGAGGAGAAATAGGAGATAGAGAAGCCAGGAGATGAGAGTATATAGGTATACGTAGAGAGGGAGAAACAGAGAGAGGAGAGAGACAGGAGAGAGAGAATGTGAGAGGAGGAGAGAGGAGAAGAGAGGAGGTATAAGAGAGGAGAGGAGAGAGAAGAGAGAAGAGGGAGGGAAGAGAGAGGAGAGGAGAAGAGAGAAAGGGGAAGAGGGAAGAGAGAGGGATGTAGAAGGAAAGAAGAGAGATGAGGAGAGAGGAGGAGAGAGGTGAGAGAAGAGAGAGAGGGAAGAGGAAGAGAAGAGAGAGAGAGAGAGAGAAATACAAGAGGAGAGAGAAAGATGTAGAGAGAGAAGGAGCATGGGAGGAGAGAGAAGAGAGAAGAAGGATGAAGAGAGAGGAGACAGGATAAAGGAGAGGAGAGGACAAGAAGAGAGAGGAGAGAGAATAGGAGATGAGGAGACAGAGAGAGGAGAAATAGAGGAAAGAGGAGGAGAGATAAAGAGAGGAGAGAGAGAGTGCATGAGAGGGCAAAGAGGGAGAGGAGGAGGAGAGAGAAAGAGAGGAGAGGAGGAAGAGGAAAGAGAAAGGAAGAGGGAAGAGAGAGGGAGAGAGAGGAAAGGAAGAGAGATGAGAGGAAAGAGGGAGAGAGAGAGGAGAGAAGAGGAGAGGGAAGAGGGAGAAAGATAGAGAGGGAGAGAAGGACCGGGAGGAGAAAGCAAGAGAGAAGAAGGATGGAAGAGAGAGGAGAGAGAGCAAGGAGAGGAGGAGAGACAAAGAAGAGAGGAGGAGAATAGAGAATAGAGGAGAGGAGAGAGGAAGAGAGAGAGAACAAAGAGAAGTGGAGAGAGAAAGAGAGATGAGAGGAGAGAGAAGAAAGAGGGAAGAGGAGAGGAGAGAGAGAGGGAAAGAAGAGAGATGAGAGGAGGAGGAGGAGAGAAAGAGAGGAGAGAGAAAGAAAGCGACAGTATGGGAGGATAGAAGAGGAGGAAGAAAGAGGGAAGAGAGAGGAGAGAGAGAGGAGAGGAAAGAAGAGAGAGGAGAGAGAAGATAGACAAGAGGAAGAGGGGAGAGAAAGAGAGAGAGGAAAGAAGAGAGAGGAGAGAGGAAAACGGAAAGAAAAAGAGAAGAGAGGAGAGAGAGGAGAGCAAGAGAAGAGAGAGGAGAGAGGGAGGAAGGAGGAAAGACACAGGTGGGGAGGCAAGAGAGAGGGAGAGAGAGGAGGGAGAGAGAGGAGGGGAGAGAGAGGAGGAGGAGATAGAGAGAGGAGAGGCGATAGGAGAGGACGGTGAAGAGAGAGGAGAGAGAGGGGAGAGAAGAGATAGGAGTGAGGAGGAGAGCAAGAGAGAGGAGAGAGAAATTAGAGAGAGGAAGAGAGGGAGTTAAAGAGAGGAGAGAGAGAGGAGGAAAGAAGAGAGGAGTGGAGAGAGGGGCAGAGAGTAAAAGAAAGACGGAGGAGAGAGGAAAGAGAGGGAAAAGAAGAGAGAGGAGAGAATAGAGACAGAGGGGAGAGGGAAGAGGAGAGAAACAAAGGAGAGAAAGGGAGAGAGAAAGAGGAGGAGAGAGGGAGACAAGAGAGGAGAGAGAAGAGAGAAGCAGAGAGGGAAGAGAGAGGAGAGAGAGAGGGGAAAGAAGAGAGAAGAGAAAGATGAGGAGAGAAGAGGAGAGGAGGAGAGAGAGAAAAGATACAGGAGAGAGGGGAGAAATAGAGAGGGAGGGGAGAGAGAGAGGAGAGAGAGAAAGAGAGGAGGGAGGAGAGAGAAGAGAGAGAAAGAGAGAGGGGAGATGGAGGGAAGAGATAGAGAGAGAAGAGAGAGAAGAGGAGAGGAGAGGAGGGAGATAGGGCAACG